>JTDE01000804.1:5656-23771 GCA_014338405.1 Paragonimus skrjabini miyazakii
GCTATCATGTCCCACTCTATCATCGGGAATCTTCAAAAGTAAATTTTGTTCATTCTACTGCATTGTTTTTAACTAGATTGAGGTCGCGTGGCGTTCAGAAAAAACGGCATAAGGTCATGGGTGAAGTCAAGCTGCTTGCATTTGTAAGACTTCAAATAGCGAGCTGACACCAGTGACGAGTTGTTTTCGCCAAACTGGTGAAAACATTTTCCATCTCCAAACCAGTATGTTGGAATTGGAATCGCACCATGTTGGATAACGATCGAACTTATAGGAATCGCAGAAAACCGTTGGACACAAAAACACAGCATGTATATTGTCGAATCGTACGTATCAACCAATTGTATGGGATATTGGAATAGTAAAACACTTGCATCACAGAAGGAGACAGCATGTTATTGCTGTTCATCACATCCACCACACCTTCAATGAGCATGCGGATATTGATAATTCCGTGATGGTCTTGATTCCAAACGTTCAGATCTTCTGACTATCGGTTCTTCAAGCGTTTCGTCTACTTCAAGAATGGCCTCTACTTCAGTAACATCATGTGCTTCCAATGCAACAACATTATCTCCAGAATTGAACTCAACCTGATCAACATGTCTTCGATGGGAAGAAAGGTCTTCCAAGTCAAAAATATCAACCATGCGATTTCCGTGAGAGGAAAGAACTATTCCATTAGCAGGACGTAAATCGTTGCCTTTTTAACAATGTAACATTAACTGTTTTTGCACAGTCAAGGTTTGTACGTGGAGAACGAGATTTATAAAGAATTGCTGGACTCTTTCCAGTTACCGACTGTTATGCTTTTCTGTACTGCATGAGAAAATTATCAATTCCTCCATCAAGTTCCACAAATGAGTTTGGTGGTAGAGAAGCAATGGCAGACTTCAGTGTGCATACAAAATTTTCTGCGAGTCCGTTGGGTTGTGGATGTCGTGGAGCAGTAAACAAATGCCGACACCCACGTCCTTTACTCCATTCCTCTAAGGTCTTGGCAGTGAAGTGTGTACCATTGTCGGTGACCAATGCAGCAGGTACACCCTCAGGACAGAATAGTTTTCTCAACGCATGTTGTATAAAGTCTGCACACGGTGATGACGTGAGAAAAGTTACAGGCCATCCAGAGTAAGCATCAATAATCACTTCGACATAGTATTTCCTCAGAAAGGGATCACGGTTATCATCATGAACTCTCTGAAATGTTTCAAACGTAACAGGCCACGGAAACCATCGTGATTGTTTCGCACGAATCTTGTGTAAACATTTCGTAAAATTCTTGGCAGTGTGTTTACTACCTGATTTTAATTCCGGCCAGCAGCAAGATAAGCGTGCAAGCGACTTCATCTTATCAACTCCCAAATGTCGGGAATGCAAGTCCGCAAGGATATCGGATCTTAGAGTCGGTGGAATGACAACATGATCATCAAAACACAGCAATCCATCTGGAGTAATAGACAAACTTTAACGGCGACAGTAAAATGCGGGAAATCTACGCCGCTTCTGTTGCGTCCAGTCACGTCTTAAGTCAGAAATAATAGGATCAAAGAGTTTACGGGTATCGCACGCAAGTGCATTTCTTTTTATTGGCAGTGGTTGAACTACTAAGCAGTCAGCATTGTCAGAGTTCGAGTCTGGTGACAGAAATTTGAGTAGGTAATCAACATGGGGAATAGCTTTTGCACTACGATGAATACTTGTATAACTGTAGAAACTGAGGACAAGGCTCCAGCGTTGCACCATGGCAGCAGATGACTTTGCCAGCTACTTGCTGGGATGATACAGAAATTTTAAGGTTTCACGGTCTGTTGCAATAGTGAATGAGAATCCAAAAATGTATTTATGAAGTCTTTTAACAGCCCAGTATACTCCAAGGGCTTCACGTTGGGTCTGAGAATACCCAAGTATGACTTTAGACAAACGACGTGAGATGCATACAACAGGTCTACCACACACTGTTCAAGAACCACATCTATTCCAGTGGGAGAAGCATCTGTAATTACAGTTGAATGATCTTTGGCAGAAATCAATTTTAAAACGGCAGTATTTTGAAGATGGTGACGCAAAGTACGAAGCGTTTTTTCGTGATTAGTGGATGGATAACATGTCTAACAAAGAAGTGGTACATTGAGCGAAATTCGGAATAGAACGGGAGAAGTATTGGAGGGCATCCAGAACAGAGCGGAATTCATGAAGGTTAGTGGGTGACGGTGCATTCATTAATGGGGCTAAGCGTTGTAAATCTGGTTTGAAGCCATTGCAATCAACAATGTAACCAAGGCATGAGAAGGAAAAAACTACGAAATTACACTTCTTTGGGTTAATGGCTATGTTGACGTCAGAAAATCGTTTCAACAGTAAAATAAGGCAATATTCATGAATGGGTTAATCGGGAGCATGAACAATAATGTCATGCTGATAGGTTTCGATGCCGTCTAATTCTTTAGTAATTGTATGCATGACATCCTGAAACACAGCTGGCGAAACGTTGAACCAAATGGTAGAAAGTTGTATCGATGCAGTCCGAATGGTGCAGTGATCACAGTCAAATTACTTGATACTTCATCAAGTGGTATTTGTAGGTAAGCATCCTTTAAATCAATTTTTGAAAAGATCTTGGAACCTGACAAACGATACAATGTCTTTGGGTTCTTCTGTTGTGCATGTGCGTTGTAGTAGACATGTATTCAACGTTAACCTGTAGTCTCCACAAATTCGCGGTGTAATTCCATCAGCTTTTGGTGGTATTACTATTGGAATCGCCCACTTTGACGAGTAAACAGGTGTTACTACTCGTTTATCACACATGAATTGCAATTCTTTGTGCACGGGTTCTCGTAAACCAAATGGGATGATTCGTCTCTTGAGAACGACTGGGTCTCCCGGAGCTTCAAGTTTTACCTTCGGTATTCGCATTCTCAATGTGGCCTTAGAACAGTCCACTATTAGTTGTCTAATGTCAACGTCGTTCATTGATGTCAGTAGCGAAATGTCAGAACGTCGCAGTCGAAAAATTTTGAGTCCAAGAATAGAAGGACCTGAGTTTGAAACTAAAAATTGACAGTCAATAGGGCTAGCATCGGGCAATTTCACCGATACGGTGCAGCAGCCTACCAGAGGCAATGAACGGCCAGTGATACCACAGACATTAACTCCTGTGGGTTGCGGAACTGCATCAGGATAGAATACAACTAGGTCTGAATGTGAGATTATTGATACGACACTACCGGTGTCAACAATAAAATTGTGACTTTCGCCAGAAGCAGACATTATTATTTTCAAAACATGCTAGGTGTTTTGGGGTGGAATAGATAAAGAAAGAGTAGAAATGTTATTAATTGATGGTTGAACATTCGAATTAAAGTGTGCCTTTAAGTGACATGAACGTCTAAACTTACATACTGATTGAATATGACCCACTTTGCCACAGCCGAAGCACTTTGCTTGTCTTAGTCGACATGAATACTGGAAAAGATTGCGTCCACAATATGCGCATTTCCCAAATTGTTGTTGAACTGGATTCGCATTACTTCCTGTAGAAAATTGAACGGATGGTCTTGGCACACGGAAATCAGTACGCGGTTTGAATGTGTTATCTTGTTTCGGCCTTGAATTATTGCCTTTAGAATAATTGCAGAGAACCTCAGTAGTCTTCGTAACTTGTCTTACGTCCTCATACTGTTCACATACTTCAAGAATGATCTGGAATCTTTGATCATGATGCAGGAGAAGCTTCTGTTGTAGCTCTGGCAAGTTAATACCAGCAATCAACTGATCACGTAGCTGATCCTCTAACTGGATACCGTATTCACACCTGACTGCTTGTGTTTGCAACTGTAAGACGAAATCGCGAATCAATTGATATTCAGACCGGATTAGCACATCGAACTTGGCTGTTTCAACTGCCAAAAAATTCACCGGTTTGAAGTGTTGGAGGAGTATTTTCATTAGCGTAGGATAGGAACAATTGATTGGTGACTCCGGGAAAGTCAAGTTTTTGACAAGGGCATATGCTTCCATGCCGATGAAATGTAGAAATAAAGCAACCTTCTTTTTCTCGTCCAAATAAGATTTTGTGAGGCACCAACTGTCAAACCTCTCCAAGTAATCCTCCATTTCTCGAGCGTTCGAATTAGTGGATAATCGATCCATTTCAGTAATCATTGTAAATAGTACGAAAGTGTGACGCCAGCTGTTGTAATCAGAATTGAACTATATAGGATAACGATCGAACGTATAGGAATTGCACAACACAATTAGACACAACAGCACAGCACGTATATTGTCGAATCGTACGTATCACCAAATCGTACAGGATATTGGAGTAGTAAAACAATTGCATAATAGAAAGAGACAAAGCATGTCAGCCATGTTCATCACACAGTACTTCGAGGACTTATTCAATGCATCCGAAATTTTCCAATAATGCTGCTTATTTACAATTAATGTATTGTACGCACTGAGCCTTAAATTCCGATTTTAAAATTTCCGAAAATATTTAAAAAACTAGGATTCGCGCCAGAAGAACCGTCTTGCCTCTTGGACGACCTTTAAGCTGAATCCCTTCGAAATGAATAATTGCCTTCAGTTTCCTTAACACATTTCACTCTTTTGTGAAAAGTTCTACGATGTAGTGAAATATGGAACGAAAATGTTAGGCTTTATTCACGAAAAGTTGGAAGTTCAAATACTGTTTCACTGCTTACACAACTACGGCTGAGGAAGGACGGTAAATACGATAATATGAACTGATCTGCCGTTGAAATTTATCCGTAGGGAGTAAAATCTACCGTCAAACAGCGAATTAATGAGGGACCTGTGGATATCTGGCACTAATTCGGTGGTACCGCGCAAGAATTTGAAAACCGTTAGTTCTCGCGTGAAAAATGATTACCAGCTCTGAAATGTTTGTTTTAATCGACCGTTAATTGGTTTGTCCTGCATTTGGCGTCAACATTGAAAATATTAACTGTGTTGTGATGGCACATATTTCGTCCTCTGAAGTAGTTGTTCATGTTCGATTAATAGTCAAACGTCGTATGTTGACAAATGATGTATTGTGCTTAATTTTGGTTTAACTAATGGATGATCTACAGGGATTCCAAAATGTGTTCAAGGATTGGGAATTGCTTAGCTTCATGGAGGTTAGAAGTTGTTTGGAAAAATATGTGAAGGACCACAGTGTTTTGTACGTACTTGGTTCGAGCAAAAATTCAAGCAACGGACGCTTGAAGTATGATAATTTGAGTGTGGGTAGTATTGGGGCTACGTGGTTAATGGCGTACGGATGTATAAACCACAAGTGAACCAGAATCGAAAGCCGCGGCTCACGTGTTTGGTGGGTTGACTTCACTTACTCTCCACTGCGCAGGTCTCGTGATACATGCTGCCGATCACGCTTCAATGTCGTTAGAAGGAAAACCATGTTGGTTGTTAGCTCTTTTACATTAGAGCATAACCACGACCTAACTGCATTTCTGTACGATGCGCACACAACAAACCGCTCGTTACTTGCAAAGGGAATGAGCGACCCTAAGCATCCGTACTAGTACAACGCCCCAACTGCGGATTTGGAGCAGTATACTGCGAATGTTCATGGCAAGTATATAACAACAATTGAGATTTCAACGTCCGTCGTTGGTTGAAACCCCCGACAATAGATAAGTGGCTTTGGGTGCGTTAATGTTGCAGAAAATCTGCCCCAAATTATTGACCATGTAGAGTAAAATGGCTTATTGCTTATATTCAAAGACAACAATAGTAGATACACGCACATATATTTCGCACGGAAGCAACAGGCATAGTTGCTCAGACGTTTTCCTGAAGTGGTCACCATCGACGCCACGCATGGAGCCAGCCGCCACAAGTATGTCCTCTATCAGTTCACATTCGCTGCTGTAGCTTGGAGCTGTATCAGTTTTTCGTCATACACAGGATAGGCCAAGGACGATCTGTGATCTATGACTATGTTCGGAGTGAAAGTTACGCCTCCGGGTGCCGGCTGTTTGAAACACTTCGTGAAGTGATGGGTAACCACCTACCTGTGAGAACGTCCGTGATGGACGAGATGGCGGCCCAAATGCGAGCAGCGGAAGTCGTGTTTGGGTGTGACATGATGTTATGTTAGCTCCATATTCGAGGTGCCGTGAGGAAACACGTAAGTTGGTGTCCTTAACCGTGTAATCACCATTTAGACAAATTCATTAAGAAGTTGATACTGTTTCATCGCGTAGCTACTTTGGATAATTTAGAGGAGTGAGTGAACGCTTTTGCCCGCTTATGGTTAAGATTCGACCAAGAAGTTGTGTTAATCAGACGCACCTACCTCAAGTTTATGAACTACCTAATGTGAAATCGGCCTTATATAAGGACTGAGTGGGCCATCCATGCACAATCAGGTATTGTTTACTTCGGAAACCAAACACACAACTATCCGGAGAATGCAAATGTGCAACTTGATAAGCGCACTCACCCACGGAATCATTTCGCCACGGTTACCAGTAAAATTTTGTTTCACGGCGAGCGGCTAATGTGGGAGTAAGAGATACAGCGCACCGCCGTGAGGTGGTTAGCGTCGAACTGTACGCTGAGAATATACTGTCTCGAATGACGGCGTTTGCCAGTCATTTGGTGTTGGATCATCTCGGTGAACGTGCTCTCCTAATGCAGTGTAATTGAAAATAGGAGTTCAAGGTAATCGCTTCTTATGTAATGTCAGTTTTTAGCTTCAGGTGAGCCATGAGGGCACACACTACACGGTAGACAACGGTGATGGCACGTGTGAGTGCAATTTTTACCGGTCTATGTGGTTATATGCATTCATATGCTGTCCGTCTTCAAGAAACTTTCTATCCACACAGTGGATTGTTGTTAACGAAAACCGCATTTGTTCTAGGCTGTTCCGAAATCCATCGCAGGGTGGCTTGCCCAATACAATTTGCCTAGAAGCAGCATGTTTCGCCGAGAGGTAACTGTTGTCCTCACTAATCCACTTCAACCAGATTACAAAATGCTGCATCAGGGGTTGGCCAAGCTGCAAGATGTTAATCCCAGGGCAGGAAACCGTATTTTCAAGGCTATTATACCCTTCATGCGCAAGTCCATCGCAAAAGCTGAGGTTGCCTCACCACAGACGGACTTCTCCCATGTTCCGTCCTGCAATGTGAAGTAGCCAAGATGGGAGAAGAATGTTCGCATGGAGGTGCTTTGTGGATATTCTGATGAGCCTGTTAACATGAATGGCTATCGATGCGGTAGTGACCGACTAATTTTCCATTCAGAATGTGATCAATGCTGTTATATCGCATTGTTCCTTCTGCACTGGGCGGCTGCAGTCCTCTCACCAGGTGCGCTGTTGTTCTATGAACGATTCGGGCTTAGTTGCATTTAAGTGATGTCACGAACGTTATTGGCTACGGTAGTAATGCAACACCTCTGAAATTACGTAACGCTTGCCTTTAGACGTGCACACACAGCAAGAAGAAGACTTCTATTGAGGCAGAACAGAAAGCAGTAAGGCTACGGAAAACCGCTTGGTATGATGGAGACAATGGTGTACTTATAATAAATGAATCCCAACACTTCCATTTTGTTTTCACCTCACTTTGTGGCGTTGTGACTATAGGGTTCACGCAGGCTGACTGCCGAGCATAGATGTCTGTGCCTTCAATCATAGATCGTGGCGTTGCGATTATGGGGGTAATCTCTGGGAAGCGTAGGAGATTGCACGTACTAGGCGGATCATGTATCTTCATATGTTTATCAATTTCCTGGCTGATATGTTGGCAAAGAAGCTTATGCCAGATCACAGTGAGCAGTAATTATGGCAATCAGATCAAATGGATTTAGCTTCACATTATGCCTGGAAATCGATAATTGCAGCCGTATCTACTTGCTCACGGGGTAGCTAAACATCTGGTATTCCCAGTTCCACGTGATGTTTTTTATATAGCCTCACATTTATATCAGCTATCAAAAAATGTTTCATGAATTATCGAAGGTGCAATTTGAAGAAAAATAATTTACAACATATATTATGCACGTTTGTTATTCTCTCGTTGCTAAATCTCCTTACGTAAACGAAAGTCCAAACTTCAGCTACCTCGTCAACGTATTTCTTTATCGAAATATCGCGATCCCTTATTGTCCTTGATAAAAACGTTTGGCACATTAAAACCTTTCCTACAGCAAAATAGGCACATTTCATGCTGTCTGTAATGCTCCGTCAGTTACCATTAAGAATATATTGCAAACTAACAGATTAACGATCTATCGATGTGTGCATGTACTCCCTGCGGATAGTTTTCAGCGTCCGGAATGTAAGGAACGGTCAAAGCACGCCTACCACAAGGACGCACTAGAACAAATGTAGACGAAATTCCAGTTGATAGGAAGCCATGAGCATGAATCTTTGTGGATACGAAAGTCGGTCCGTAAACTTTATTTCCATGCATTGCAGAGTCAGACTAATTATGATGATTATAAGTCCACTGTCTCCTTCCATTTGCTTGCTATGGGGTTGACAGTTGGTCAGAGTATAGCCAACTCACCGGAGTCGGCCAGGCGTTTTCTCGGAAGGTTTGAGGCGGGAGGTGACACAAGGTGTGAATTGAGGTTTCACTACGAGTGTTTAAAGTAAACGGAAGGAGTATTTTTCCCACAGTTTTCTGTGGAGAGTTTGTGCATGCTAACCAGTAAGCTGTTAATACTGGCTACAATTAGTTATAGCCTGAAGGCTTACCAGGACGAACGGGTTACTACAAACGGGCATATACGTATATGTAGAAAGTGTATACATGAATTATAAATCTGTTGTTTCTATGTGCGTGTTCCAAGTATAACTGTGTATATAGTCGGCTGGCTGACGGCTAACCGATTCCCGGGAGGCATTTGAGAAATTCATCAGATGATGTACAAAGTTTGAAGATAAACGTTGTGTTTGATAGCGCAAGAAAGCTTTTCAGGACCACCTTGAATCGCTGGATGTTGTTACCGGCTCTGGTTCTATTCGGAAGTTTATTCCAAGTGTAGGAATATTTTACAATAAAAACGTTAGCGGGTGTATTTTCTTGAGCTAGCATGGTTGGTAAAGTGAAACCTTTGTTGCTTAGGCCATACCTGGATCAGTGTTGAAACTAAACGGGTATCGCTGTAGTGATGACGTCCGAATGTACCGGCTTATACAAAGTATAAGGTTCAACTTCAGTCTTCGTAACCAAAATGGATCAACACCAAGTTTTTGACAGCGTTCTTTCTAGGCAAATGCCTGTTGGGTTTTTCTTACACAAACTTGTCGGATTTGCGTGGGTGGTAGCAAATGAAGGTGTAGTACTCAACTTGAGGTGTAACACACATTTTGCAAACAGACAGCCTCGCTGCCGGTAGACTAGGTATCTTTGATACGACCTACTGCCCGTTTAGTTATGCTGCCTGAAAGCATATTTGTTCGGAGAAGTGGAAGGAGTTCGAATACCGTATTCCTAGATCTCGAACGCAGGCGACGGTATCAATATTATGACCATCTAATGAAACAGAGCAACTAGGTACTTGGCAACCATGAGTAATAATTTTTGACTGGTTTTGCTGAAATTGTAATCAGCCATGTTTTGCACCATGACTCCGGTGATGGCAGGTCCTGTACTATATTTTGTAGGTAGAAGCGGTGTTACTGTGCTGGCGGAATGTATAAACGATTTTGATAACGCCAGCAAACAAAAAGTGTTTGCCATACCTAACAACATCACATTCTTCGTGGATATACATGAGGAAAAGCACCGGTCTCAGAATGTCTCCTCGAATCACCCCACTGGTCATTGGTTTTGGTGTTGAGTAGTGCTCTCCTATTTTTGACCGTTCGGGTCCCACCTTCAAGATATGACGAAAGACAGCTATATAAGCGGTCTTGTGTACCAAAAGATGTCATTTTGGTCAAGAGGTGCTTATGAGACTCACGATCAAAAGCCCTTTGCATATCTAAGTGTATGATCATTACCGCATTTATTGCGTCGGCTGACATTGATATATGATATGATACGATATATGATATGATATACGATATGATATATGATATGAAATATTGATATATGATATATGATACATCATACAGTGGCGTTTACTAAGGCGATTGTGCTGTTGAAGATTTACAAGGTTTTGTGACCTCAAGAACTTGACACTGTGCACTTTTGTCGCTCTTTCAAACAATCTTGAGCAGATCGATGTGGGGTTGACGGGACGATAGTCACTAATGTTTTGCCTCGAGTCGCTTTTATAGCGGGACATAAAGGTTGACTTTTTCCATCGGGAAGGGAGTGCGCTGGATAAAACTGATAGCGTGGACAGATCAAGTAGAAGAAAAAGTATATCCTCACCTCGTTGTTTGGTAATTACTCGCAGGATTGAGTGAGGATTTAACGGTTGCTAATTGTGAGAGGACACCTATGGCATCAGTCAGAACAATTAAAAGAACCACCTATTTTCGGCAGAGCATTAGCAGGTAATATGATGTTTTCTATGCTAAACGAAGCCGCGGAATGTGTGTTGAAGATTTCGCATATTTCAACAGGGTCATCAACAACCATTTTGTCTTTGAGAGTAATATTTTTTACAGAAGGCTCCCTGGTGGAATTTCCCCGTTTCGCCATTTGCATTAGTTTCCAACCTCTCTGCTCGCAACCGAGCACGAGTTTTACTCGTTTACATGAGGCAGTTGCGTTCTACGTTCTATATGTTCAAACATGTTGCTCAATTGCATCGGGGAGAAATCTTGTTCTTCTGCGCATCTATTTAAGTCCCTTTTGTAGTAAGGATTTTATCTTGAGCATACGAATCGACGCATTTAGGCTTTATGGGAGCCACGATATCGATATAAAAAGTGGAACGTTTAATAAATTCCTTACTTGCTACTTTTGGGCCCGGTGTGAGGAAGAACGTGTTCTAATTTGAAGATCTCGTCAGGGAGGAGAAGGTTTTCCAATCAATGAACTTGACCGGACGGTGAAATACAACTGTCAGTGCGGTAGCAGTATTGAAATCAAGTAAACACTTGGCGATAGTGTGGTAACTTCCTGGAAGTTAGTCTGGGACGGGCGTTCCTACAGACGAGATACCTATGGTGAGTATGAGGTTCAAAATACACATATGTCTCATGCACACTAAGAAATGTTGGTTCCACTCATTCAGCTGAATGCATCACAGAAATTCAACTTGCTTTGCAGAAGATACTAAGCATGTTAAAGACACTGCCTACTCGTTTGTGCTCACAAGGCATGTTTGGTATATGATTTATCACCTGTACGAGACCAGTCATATCACTGCTAGCAGCAATAAACTGTCGGTATATGCATCTTATAAGTGGCTCGTAGGAACCAATAAAGCCCGTTGATCACAATGACATCGATTTTACGGAGACTAGGCTCGTCAAGTGTAACTGCGGAAAATTGCCTCATCCTATGAGACGGTCCCTGCGGAGCATGTGATATTTTATGCTTACATGCGTGTCTGGTGTATCAAGGGAGCCCACGCATGATCGACGAGAATGATATTGGGAGTAGGTAAAAGACAAGATCTAAAGATGTGTATTTTACTTACCAATGAGCTTACAGTTACGGGCAACAAATAAAAAAATTAATTAACTAATGGAACTTTCCTGCTAGGTGCAACGTTCAAACTGCTAAAGAATTGCATGAGAGATGAGACAGTAGGTTATCATATCCCACGTGCAGTCGTGTGGCCTGGGGAATGTCGCAATTATCTGCCCATGTTTGAATGGATTTCGAAAAGATTCGACTCCATAATAATGTGCTGGAACAGTGTTAGTATGGTAGGATGACTTAGTTGGATATGAAAAAGGAGGCCATTTATTGGTAGATGAAATATCGAGGAGTGCACTGAAGAAGGACTGGTTTGGCGGACATTTGTATTAGTTGTGTAATCAGGTGGTAGCGTAGTTGCCGGAATGTAAATATAAGGAAATTGGTTTCTATAAGCATTCGTATTTTAGGTAGGAGGACGGGTTACTGCGAAGCTATTGATTAATGCATAAAAGGCGAGAAACCTATTATAATTGTGGATTAGTTTGAAAGCAGTACTGGACAAATTGTTTACCTTCTTCTGCGGAGCGTTGACTCCCAGAGTGTGGGTCTTATAATCATATTCCTGGCGCTCATTAAATACCATTGATTTACCCCTATACTACAAATCCAAAACGTTATTTTCTAGTAAGCAGCGTACAGGTCTTACTGTTGCTTCGGAGCCTTGTTCCCGCGTTTTGCATCTGCGGTTGGTATTTACAGTCATTCCATATAATGGACGGAAATGCTCACAGTGACAAGAAGATGAGTTTGCCTGTCGGACCTCGTCTTTATCATCGGAAGTTTGAATGCGGCTCCCAACACTCTGAGGAACTTTGGCGCTGTCAGTCGGAACCTTGGGTGACGGAGGGATCTGTGGATGACTATGAGTAGTGTTTTTGGCAGTAACCATGTGTTTCTGTGGAGAAACTCGATCGCGCCTGGCGTCAGTACAGGTGGCATCTGTCTAGACGGAAAATGTAACTGTTGCAACTTGCTGATGCAAAGAATTCGGGAGTAGTCGAGATCGACAGTAAGGTAAATAAAGTTACTGATTGTGTTACGTGAGTTCTTCTTGGAAATATTGGTGTGTAATATTTCCCTTTTTGTGGACCTATTTATATGAATGTATATTTCTTACATATTTAATTCCCATACACTTGTGTACAGAGGCAAGCTGCCAATGCATGAGAACACGTCCTGAAAAGGACAAATGCACAACTCGCCATGGTATTGAGAGCCTCAAGGCTTGTCAACAACCGGCGCACGTATCCACCAAAAGCAGTCCGCGTCATTAGATATACCAACTCACGGATGAATGCGTTATTCGACTCCGATCACAACTACACCTACGGCCCACCATATCCATCCACTCTACAAAACCACAAGTATTAATCAGTTCTCTCCACCCTCCATCACCGGACTTTGCACGGCAAGATTGATGAAACTGGATTTGGCGGCTTTGTGACCTCGAGTAGCAGCCGTGTGTGAATGGCAGCATTCAGTTGTAACGTTTTGCACACTATTTTCCATTTCACAATTCTGATTATTATCCACACTTTTCACTTTCCTCAACTTCACGTATACAGCCAACGTTTAAACCAACTTAATCGAACTAATCAATAATCGATAAATACAAATGACACTTCTCGGGTCGCAAGCCTTGCGTTCTGTCTGCGTTCGGTGTCGCTGGTGCACAGAATTTTTGGAGAGTTAGAAACTAGCGGAATCAACCGTCTATTGTGGCAAATTTACACTTTTATCATCTTTTTTGATCTCGTATTCACACTTGGATTGTGTGTAGTGTTTAGATCCACTACACAGTCAATCACAACTCATCAGCGTACTGACCCTAATTTGACTCATTTTTATGCGGAATTTTCCTCTGATTGCGTTCATAGGGGGACAATGCAAAAACAGTGAACCTATAAGGTTGTCACCTAAGTAATTGCTAGATTAATTAGATCGCCGTCAACATGAGGCATGCATGTTTGAACAGATTCAAAGGTACGCGACCTACGCAAATTTGTACTCACACAATAAAACAAAACCGTCAGAAATATCATTATAAAATTAAGTGGTGAAATTTCTCATTAAAATGATATAAGTATCATAAGTATTAATCGACTCGACATTATGCGCCTACTAACGGCTCCCGGAATCCTGCAATGAGGCAAATGTGAGAAGGCCTAGTCGTGTGTTACAGGGCCGTTTGTGCTGCACAGGTTGCTCCTTGGTCAGTTTGCTCTCATTTGAGTAAGTTGATATATGACAGTGTTGTCCGTTCGCACGTTGAGGATGAAATTGCGATCACCTATAGGGTTTTTTTAAACTTTTAATTCACCCTTATACTTGTATTATTGTATTATCTTTAACGTTTTAGATGTTTCCATTTGTTATCTCGTGGCAATCTGAATCAACTTGGCTAATGAGTGTTTTGTCGTTCTAAACAGAATGAAATCCTGTTTAAGTGTGTCCGAGCGATGTTTTGTTGTGTCCCTTCTGATAACCCATATGTTCCACCCATAATCTTGTACTGTTACAGTAGATTTGACTTACAAGTCTCAGATTCATCGTAGTGATCGGGTTGTAAATTTCAACGACCGTTATCACATTTCATTCAAGAGAAACGTGAGCGAAAATCTAGTTCCATAGATGCTTGACCTCAGCTAACTTACGTATTGTAACTTTCCATTAGATGTGAACATTGAGTTGCACACTTCCGAGTGAAAAAGCATGTGAAAGGATGTATCTGGAAAATGCGTCTAACTGTAAGCTGAAATTACAAGCGTCCGTTGCATGTACAACCGCAGAAGCTTGTCAGAATTAAAGTTCATGTTCATATACTTTTTGTCTCTATAATACAGTTTCCTTTTAGGCCTTGCTTGCTTTTTACTTGACCGTGGACTTCCTGTTGATTCTGGAGGCTTATGGACGTAGGTTGTTGTGTAGGTTGCCTCTGTCGTTCCATAATATACTTTAGGAACTTTGCGCGATAGAACCAAGGGTTGGACGTAGGGAATGCATTTTTGCTTATAAGAAGGATAATCGCAGCTGTAGTTTGGGTGTACTTTGAATTCGGTTTTCCGAATATCACTCGAGCATTACGATCGGTCACATTCTTATATCCAGATGACACTCCAACTACTGTTGGAACTGGTCCAACAGCTTAATACCCAGTCTGTTGTCACTATCGAAAACCACTCGACAATGAAAAGCAAGAACTCAGCGCGTTGACCCTTGTGTATTAGTATCGACCCTGGAAAATAGAGTACAGAGAAAGCACGTCAAGCTAGCGGGGCACGGAGCGAGTTGTGATTGTAGCCCCGGGACGGATGTTACAAATGGAATAGCTTGACTAAAACAAAAGTAGGCAAAAAGCCAAGATCTTAAAAAATGTACAAGTGAATGCGGCTATCAAAAATATCATTTATTATGGTCGCCACCCTACGCTCGAACCACACTCATGCTAACTGGGATCTGGCCATTCATACTGTACTGATGGTATTCCAGCCTTTTGAAAGCATGGTCTCATCTCTTCTATCTACAAGAACAAGGATAAAACTAACGACAAAAAGTTTAGACCGATTGCTCTGTTACTGCGCATCTCTAAAGTAGTGGAAAGCATAGTAGACGATTTCGTAAGGGTTCACGTAATTGCTAACTCACTCTTGGCACCAGGGCAGTATGGCTTCAGCATTGATCACTTCTACATAACCAGTCTCCTGATTACGGCTGACTTGTAAACAAAAGCTGCCGAAGGTTGTTTCCTAATGGATGCTGTGTTCTTAAATTTCACGAAGGTGTTTGGTGTAGTCGATCACAGTAATCCGCCAGACAAACTGAATAATCTGGACCCAGGTAATGAGGTTTGTTTACGGCTCAGACAATACTTATCGTACTGCATGCATTTACGGCCATTGGCTAGCTATCTAGGCCATTTAACGTCACAACTGGTGCGCCATGTGGCTGTACGCTGTGTCCCTTATTATTCTCAGCCTACGTCAAGGACTTTCCGGCTGTAACTCTGACTGTTGTCTGCTGATGGTACGAAGCTTTGGCGCATTTTGCGCAACGTTGAAAACGCAGGGGACTTCCAAAGGTACCTGGACACCATGTCTCTATAGTTCGCGCAAAATCGGCTGTCTATCAACGCGTCTAATTCAAAGACTACGCACATTCGTCATCACAGTATTAGGGCCTACCGCATCAGCGGCGCTTCCTTAGCTGTTGTCCACCAGAGGCACGACCTAGGCATCGTTGTCGTATCGGACCTCTGATCTAGTACTGACGTTATGCTACTGATAAAGATAGCCAGTAGCAGGCTGGCAATACTCAGTGGGGTTCTGGGGAGTTTCCCAATCAGTAGCTTATCACCCATCTGTAGCACACTGGCAAGGTCATTACTGAAAGTCAACCTCTAGACATGTGCGCTGTACTGGAAGAAAAACGTGACCGCTCTAGAGACTCTCCGGATGAAGATTACCAAGAGAGTTGAGGGTCTGTTTTCCTTGTATAAGGACCGTTTGTAAAAGCTAGAACTGTTTCTCATAGCCTACAGGCTTTCGGGAGGCGACCTTATAAGGACATGCAAAATCTTGTTTTCCGAATCACTCCAACAAAACCGTTTCACCTTCGTAGCTTCACTGATTCTCGGGAGCTACAAGTGCAAGGTTTCTATAACACATAGAAGCCTCTTAGGCAGATGACATGGTTTTGCCGTCCGAGTCTGTCTAACATGGGATGCACTGCCGGGGACGGTTGTCTTGGCAGCATCAGTCAATACATTCAAACAGCAGCTGGACGTCTGGATTATTTCAACATGGCCATTGGTAATTAGGCATGTACCCGCATTATCGTTATTTTTTTTCTCTCTCCATTCTCCTATCGTTTTTCCTTCCTTTTTTGGTAGTCCTTCATCCTATTATTCCATTACTATGTAAAAAAACGGTGCAACCTTTTTAGATGCCCAACTGCTTCTAGGTGCCTCAACACACTGCGTACCCTCGTTGTTTTCGAAGTTCACGTGATCGTAACAAATGAACCACAATCTGACTGTCACACCGAGATCGAATTTGATGTGAAATCATACATCCTGTGTCACTGATTCATACCGGAACACCCTGAGGTGGGAATACTATACAAGTATCATACTTCCGGCTCCGCTAACAAAGTGGCTTTCCTGATACCACCGTCGTTACAACGAACCCGGTGTCGAGCTCTCTTAAGGTCCTTCATCCTAGGCTCTATAAATTTAAACGACCATCTTTGTGCATCCATTCATTGGAGTTTCACATTTCATTCCCGTCACCAATTCATTCATCCATTGATCTATTAACAGAGACAACAGAGCGTTCACAATAATTTTCGGTTATGTGCCAGTCAAGTCGTTCGTTAGCTACAGTCACGTGGCCGTAGCACGTGGGCACAATAAATTGTACAAACAATATAAGGTTATAGGTCCGTGGACCAAAACTAGGCGTTTGTCGATTACACAAGTACATTCATCATCATTATCATCATCATCATAGACAGCAATACATCAGTGGTTCACACTGATGCTTAACTGCCACACAACCACGAAGAAGAAAAAGCAAACCCTATATAGGAATAGAGAAGAAAAAAACGAGAAGGGGAGGGGACCTAACCCCTAAAAAGAGCCACGTCTACATTCAAACATACAACACCAAGGCGTCTACACCTTGCAAACAAACAACCGAGCTGTAAGCGAAAGTAAGGCGTCATCAGCAAGACAGCTTCCTTACGGCTTTCACTGCCCCGCGTCATTAAGTGCACTCACTTCACAGACAGCTCGGCCAAACGACGACAACATTCACGCCACTGAGCTCGGTTAGCGGCCATCTCACCTAACGTCTCAAGCCACCGACTCTCTGAGTCGCGAGGGCTCCAACCCGGGAGACGAATCCGATCTACAGTAGCCAACCCCTTCGTGAACGATTTCACTTGTCTACGCTAGGTCATCACCTGTCCACTTCGCACCTTGCGCCAATCGACCGCAGTGTCGGCAAACAGTGCTCGGTGTGGCAAGCGATTAGCTGGCATCCTTAGTGCATGACCTAACCATCTAAGTCTGTGCGAATGTAAAGACTGAACGAAAGAACTCGTTTGACAATCAGTGCCAAACACCCGCTTCCTAACCTTCTCGTTGCTTATTCGTTGGGGCCATCCGATACGAGCGATTGAACGCGGACATCGGTGGTCGAATACCTGGAGGCGGTTCACGTCCTCTACTCTGATCGGCCATATTTCGCTGCCGTAAAGTAATACAGCCCTCACTGTAGTCTGATATACGCGACCCTTAAGCTTTAGAGAGACCTTTCTGTCGCCATAAGTGCTTCAGATTAGCAAACACCGTCTTAGCTTTAGAAATACGCGCCTCTATTTCATTCCCTACACTACCGTCGCCGCCGCCGCTGATGCAGCTTCCCAGGTATATAAACCGGTCAAAAACCTCCACGACTTCATTATCTAACATCAAGCCTACGTAATCACAGCAATCTTGCAGAAGCGCTTTGCATTTCGAG
>JTDE01000804.1:26612-36670 GCA_014338405.1 Paragonimus skrjabini miyazakii
CAAAAGCCTATACCGCAAGGCAACGGGTGGGTGGAAGTGTGCCAGAACTGATACATTTTTAGGAAAAAGATGCCAACCTTCTTCCAACCCCCAACCTGGAGGACCAGGAGACTGGTTTGTCAGACCTCTACCTATTGGCCTGCCTGGCATGAGTGACTCTATCGGTGTGGTGGCCACACCGTCCAGTTTAGTCCAATAGGTCATAGAGATGCGCAAGCCGTCACACTGCGTCAAGGTCCAGTCTCGTTTTGACTTAGATTTTAGGTCGAGTCTAAGACATGGGGGAAGTCTTTTGTGTATCCGAATTCATTAGTGAGTAGTTACCAAGTTAAGAATCATCTAGCAAACGGGGGAATATGGGACAGAATGTTTGGTCCGGTGGAGTGTTACACGAAAGAAAAGCGGACCACTGGCCCCTCAACCGAAGAGGTATGGTGAAGGCACGAGGTGGAGTTCGTACTCAGTAATCCGCTGATAAGTGGGATACTTCCTGGTCGCTCAAGCGATAGAAGGGGGTTGGTTTGAAGTGTTTCACTCAGAGTCATTGTTTTAAAAGAAATCCAACCTGCAATTAAACGCAGCGACTTGCAGGGCTCAGCGCATTGAAGGCCATTGACCAGCAGTTCGTCTCGTACACCGTTCTTGTGGAGATCCATCCATCCAGGAAGCCCAGTCTAACCTTCGCGAGGCTGCGGCGGAAGCGACGCAGAAGTTCGAGGATTCGCCCAGAAAGACGGATCTGGAGCCCAGGACCAACACACTTACGGCGACGTCTGCTTGTTTTCCCTAAGACGAGTGACCGAGTTTGTTCATACTCGCCCAGCATTGTGTCCAGCCACTCAGTGCATCCTGTGCACCTCTCGGTTACTAGGTTGATTACTTATGATCCCCAAAGTACTTGTAAGTTTGACTGTTGGTTGCCCATAAGGCACTTGGAATCCTGTCTGTTCATTACGCGCGGAAAACGGATTCCGTGGATGGTGCTCGTGTGCCACCAACCAGATGGCCGCTATTGGTGAATGAGATAAAGTATCCGGTCAGGCTAGAGTAGTAGTGATGTTGTCCGCTTGAGTTCACCTCTAAATATTTGTCGATCCAAGCGCTTCTTTCTCAGGGCTCCTGGTAGCGCCGAACCTGAATCTGTTGGTCAAGCTAGAGTAGGAACCGCACTGAGTTCCAGAGCAGGACAGTGTTTGCTCGATTGAATCCCAGTGAACAGTTGCTTATACGCTGTCAGATCCAATATATCGGTTAGTCTGTCAAAGCAAATATAAAGTGTATATTCACTATATCGCCGTAAACTGTTTGGATGCTACCGGAGATGTGTTCTATGACGCCCTCGGTCACTTTCTGAGGCAGACTAAACCCTCAGACATAATCATACCAGCGGACAAGTTGAATGTTCAGCTTGGTCGTCTTTCTCCAAAAGGAAGACGGCTGGGAGGTATGTTTGGAGTTCTGGTACAACGCACTGATAATGGTGATAGACTGCTGCAGCTGTGTGCATCCCATGGTCTCTATATTTCGAATACCGCATTCCAACACGTAAACTGGCACTGTGTCATATGGAGACCTCTCTAAGCTTCTCAGCCGTAAACTAAGTTGGATCAGTCAGTTACAGGTGACGCCACTATGTTAAAGACTGTCATGTCTTTTGGAGTAACCACCTGGATTTAGATCACCCTGTTGCAGGTGCCCGTTTTGTTTTGTCATGCACTAGTATTTGGCATTCGCGAGAGGAGTATGTAGATAACCCTCTCACAGAAGCATTAGTGTAAGAATTTTCCAGTTCGAATCAGGTAAGAGATCCTTACGAACACTGAGGACACATCGCGACCCGAATGATCAGTTATTGCGTTCCAGACAGCTCTCCACCGGAAGCAGACGTGGTCCTAGAGCCCAAGTTATTGAAGCGTAATAAGGCTCCTAGACCAGACCTCCTCCATCCTCTTTTTAAGGATGGTTGGGAAAGGTTGATAACAGAACTGACGGAACTCCTCCAGACGATTTGGGAATCTGAAAATGTGCCTCGTGATTGGTGCTTATCAACAGTAATTCTCGCTTTCAGAAAGGCGGTCTGAAGTCCATGTGACAAACACAGAGGAAACAGTCTAGTTTATGTTGCGTCCAAATCACTCACTGGCATCATTCTGCGTCGGCTCATCAAGCCCAGAGAAGGTGAGATGTGTGAGGAACAAGCAGGATTCCGGTCCGGTCTAGGGTATGTTCAAATTTTCACCCTGCGACGGATCTTGGGATATCGGCACTCCTACAGTCAGCCGACTGTCATCGTGTTTTGAACTACTTAGACTACTTGCGATTCACTTGTTCGTAACGTTATCTGGGACTGTCTTTGCAAGGGAGTACCAGGAAAACACGTGAGTCTGCTGAGATCACTGCATGCTCCTTATCTGTAAGCAGGATGAGGGTTTATGGACAACTATCTCGGGCGTTCATCACTTCTAGTGGTGTTTGTCAAGTGTGTTCGATTTCCCGCTTATTGTTCAGTTTTGTCATGGACGACATTCTGAAGGGTGCGCTTGAGGAATCCAGTGAACTTGGTGTTGAGCTTCTTCATGGCTTCTTCGTTGACTGACCTGAAATATGCGGATGACACTGCCTTACTTAGCCCCTCTCCTGGAAACATGCAGACCATGCTGGATCAGGTGATTGACCGGGCTGGTTTGTATGAAATGCGCTTCGCACCTCCAAAGTGTAGTGTTACTTCAAGACTGGGGAAATTCCGATCCTACTTTCTTTACTGCAGGTAATCCGCTTGAGACTGTGAACAGTCTCGCCTACTTGAGTAGCACTATCTCGTCAGCCTGTAACATTGCTGATGAAACATTAGCGACGATAGAAAAAGCACGACTTACTTTTACCACCCCGCGTCATATGTTACGTCGAAATGACATTCAGTTGTGACTGAAAGGAAGGATAGATAATGTTTGTGTACCATCTATTTTGCCCCTTGGTTCGGAAACGGTGCCTGTTCGCAAGGAAGGTATCAACAGGCTTGCTGTGTTTGACCATCGCTGTCTCTTCCAAATAACCCACATTAAATAGACTGATCGCGTGAGCAATGTGACAGTTCGTCAGCGCGTATTCCGGAACGCTAAGAATGCGCGATCGATTGGTCAACTAATCACGTTGCACAGCCTGCGATGATTAGGTCACGTACTCCGTATGTCATCTGATCGTTTACCATACCGGGCATTATATACTGAGACCACCAACAGTTGGGTGAGACCACATGGCGGTCAAGCAACAAAGTGGTCACGAACTATGAAGACCCTGACTGCTCTACTGAACAAAGTGGGTAGATGTCGCCTACCTGGCTGGGGGTCATCGTGATCACTCAAACCGTCGGTTAGAGACACTAACCGAGATTGCGGCGTGTCGCAGTTAATAGCGTACCTGCATCCATACCATTTTTGGTTCTTCAGCTTAGACTTTTTATTATTTTACAACCTTAGTAGCTTATTCTCCTAGGATATTCCACGTCATTGTTGAGGTGAGCGGCGGCCCGAGCCACACTACCTTTTGGTCAGGCTCATGGCTGTTGTGATCATGATAATGATAATAATAATGATGATGATGGTCGGAGTTCTAGTCCAGGCCGTGACAAGGATATGCAATACTGGCGAGTTCTAATGAGAGCGAAACTCGAGTCTCTTGCTTTTCATCGGAAGAAGCAGGCTAGAAAATCTATCTGAATCAGTTAAAATGACTTGGCAAAGTCTAGATTGACCATATCCACATCCCGATCGGATCCAACCATATGTACCCAAAAATAATGAGCCCACGGGGCTTATTGATGCATTAATAGCTGGAGCGAAACCCATACTGCCCAAGAACGAAGTGTTTGTACAGTTGCAAATAATACCATTTGGTCATCCGCCACACTCTCCAATACTTAGGCCATGATCGCTGGTGGCGTTGTTGCTGCCTCCGGCTTTGCGTATTGATGTCACATGACGGTGCTTCCACTCCTTGGACACCTCACTTCCCTTAATCTAATTGAAAAGTGTGTGTAATAAGGTTGCCAGTTGGCCAGCGCACTCATTGAAAAAGCTAGGTCATGGATTACGGTGGCTAGGTTATTTATGGATTTTGGGCTGCATGAGCGCAGTGGATGCATTGGATGCGAAAACGCAGATGTTTGGAATTAGATGATAGCCGAGATAGTGTTTGATTGCTGTTGTTGGAAGTCTGTAGTTTATTGACGATGAACTCACCTGCTTCTGTATAAAATGCAATTATGTCATTCAGAACGACCATACTTGGTGTTCTCGTCCTGTACATGAATACGGTAAACGAATAGCCGTGAAGTGTCTTGATATTTTCCTACAATTTTATTTCAGCTGTCCTCCATGCGTGTACATCTTCAGTCATTCATTTTCGGTGCCGCCATCACGTTTCCTCATTGAATTTGGCTCTTTTCTACCCCACGACCGCAGTGTTAATGTTCTTCTGCTTGTAGATTATTCCCGTGAGATTTGGAAAACGAAGTAACTAACAGTTTTCTATCGCCTGAAATTTGCGTTATACTATCATCTGCACAGGGCGATTTTATCCTTCCGTTATGTAGTAAACTTCCACCCTTTGCTGTTTGCTTCATAGCCTTGTTTCTTACAGTTCAGCTTAATCATTCCGCGACATCCCTATTCGTATGTTGTCCCGGTCGCCGATGGACGAACGATCGACGGTGAACTCGATTAAGCGCACTCATTCACTTGCGCAGTTGAACGAAACTCACATGACCACTTCTGCTACTTCACTTTTTTCATCACACGACCCTACCACTTCGAACGTCTCTGCAGTTGTTTCGGACGCGACTAATACGCGACTGGTTCGCAGCGCCATAATGTCTCGTCAACCGTCCTTTGACCAGGAGGTTGATGGGCCAAAATCTTCCACACAGGTAAGTACATCAGAACGCGGTAGTTTGTGAGGGTTCTTGTGTTACCCACCTCGTGACACACGGGCTTAGCATTTGGACTAGTTTTAATATGGATAGGCGCCGCTGCTGAGATTTGAATTCAACTTCTGTGTTTATGTGTGACTCTCTAGGTCGTTTACACGCAGTTTTCTTTCGACTCATCCTAAATCATCTGGAAGCGTTTTTTTTACTGTGTAATGCATACATTAGAGTGTCTTGTGGGTTTGAGTAATCTTCAAACTGTCGTGTGAAATCAAGTGTTTGAATTGACCACCTGCTTCACGAAGAGACTGGACCTTTCTATGCGGATGCGATTTGGGATTCTGGACGCATTGTTTAGTTGAATCGGACAATATTACAATTAACTCAACGTCACTCTTGCCATAGGTTGAGCTCATACAAATTACAGTCTTCTGGCCTTAGGGGTTGAAATCAGGCCTACTCAATAATCTAAAAAACCGGCGTTAGTTCTAATCCGCTGCCTCTCATCCACTGATTTACAATGCTGGATTCTGAGACGAAGACGTCTGTTGAATACTCCGATTATCCTATCTGGATCTGGGTGATTTAACGGCATTCATGCACACCTGCAACCACAACCTCTGCAACGTTCACCTTTATGCTGCATCGGTCGACTCCCGTTATGAATCGTATTACCCTATCTGCCTACACTGATGTTGACCTCCCAGTGTTTATTAACTCAACCCTTTGTTTCTCACCATTTTTGGCTCCCAGAAGTGGGATTATGTTCCGACAGATCCACCTCCTTTCCTTTCGCCAGACGGACGGATCGTGCGAATTCTTGAAATGACTAATTCGCCACTCGGACTTTCTTTTAAGCTCCACACTCAGAAACACGTGAGTCAATAGACTGCATTAACCCTGGCTCCGAAAATTTGACTTACGGATTGAAGTGACAACACACTCTCTGTCAGTCAGCTGTTGGCTGTATGCATCAGCTGATCTTCTGGCCGTCGATCTAATGATGTATAAATCTTCTGCAAAGACAATGGCGATCGAATACTGAAAGCATAGATACATCTTCTACACGAATAGGCCGGATCTTTGGTCCACAGAAAAAAACTAAGCGCATACACGGATACACTGTATACCATTTAGTTAATCGACAGTCAGAGGTTTCAGACGCCATGGATGACGAGAATCTGTGATTGTGCTACTCGCTTTCGCTATCTTCATGAATACTTCTTCAGCGATATTACGAACTACTGAGATTGCATCATACAGGTAGATGAAACAATCAGCATGTAACCACAAAGATACTGAACTTGTCTTGCGAATAAGGCTATTAGAAATCGCGGAATCCGCATTGGTTACACGAGATTTTTATCTAATACCGCTTTTGTGGTCTGTTTGTTATCTCACCTTCTGTACATTGCGTGTAAATTATTACCTCATCGTCAAGCCACGCCCAGTAAATCGTTATTCACACTTGTTCTCAGCATATCGGTAGCCATTGTTTGCTTCACTTCGATCTATCTATCTGTGTACACCCCATTAGTAAAAACGCCAAGTTATACGTACAGCCATTACGTAAATTTATTAGTTAAATTAGGTTTCTAAGCAAACCATTATCAAAAGTGAACGCCAATTCATTGCGACAGCCGGTTTGATTCGTTGATGCGCAGCGGCACGCAAAACTTTAACAGGGCGTATCTGGACATACTCCTTTTAGGCACGCTCAGTATCAGTCTGTTATCTTTAGGTCAAGTTATAGTCATGGTTGAAATTTGCATTCTCAATGCAACTGAAGGAAGCACTATAGCATAGGAAATGCAATAATGTTTCAGTTCTTAAGGATATTCTGTAATGTCCTTCTGTCTATCCCTACACCTGGCTCCTTTCGACACACTTTGTCTGGGCCTTTTTAGGGAAATTTGTAGAATGTGTTGCGTATAATCTCCGGATGGCATTCATATTAATCTCATAATCCCACCAACTGTGAAGCAAACCAGCACATTCTGGATTACTGATGAGCAGTCGGGGATTTGGTTTTATTTCAATTTAAACATCACCTACAATTGATCGCAGCGAAAATGGTTCACATATGATAATTCGGTCGTGTCTAACGTGAGGTCAATGGCGCAGTGGTAAACACGGTTGTCTCATGAACAGCGTGTCCGTTTTCCAAGTCCCTGCAGTGGCGATAATATGCACTACTGACGAGCTCTGATGAGAGCGAACTTCGAGTCTAGTACCTCTTTTCGAAATGGGCCGACTGGATAGTCAATGCGAATGCGACAGCACATTTTGGTTCACCCTTCTGCTAGGTGGAGACGACCGTGCATTTTACTGAGGCATCTCTGATCTAATGATGTGCAAACACTTGACGTTGATCGCCTAAAATAGACCACTCGTGTTCGCTGTATTCGTCCGAATTTTTCTGATCTTGCTGTACTCCGCAGTACTTCGCACTCATGGTCACTAGCGACAACTGGCCTACACATCCATATACCAATACCTATATTGGCCAAATAATTATTTACCTTTTTTGCCAAACGTTCTTTCATGCTTTGGGAAAACTTCAGACGACTATATTCGTTGTTCGTGCTCCATCTATCGGGAAGTTGCGATCGAAACTGAATATGACTCAATTTTAACACCCTGATAAGCAAGGGTTTTTATACCTCAGCACCTTGGATCTCAGCTGAAGTTTTGGCGAGTCTTAGCAGCAGTCACTTTCTGGGTAGCATTATTTGTTTCTATGATAAACGGTCTCATTCGTTTTTTAGGCCTTGATGGCTCTCAAGTTCCATGCGCGATTTCTAAGAAAACCGTACGACAAATCTAAGCTGTCTGTTTCGCACGAGAACAGGTCACGCAATCAATGAACATCATAGGCACTAAGGTTAACTGAAATTCAAACATGATTTTATTCATGCAGCCCCTTGCGCATCACTGTTTTCTAACAGTGTTTGACTGAACATTTTTGACGTTTACCTATCTGGTAGCCGAAAATAACATTTCAAAGTTGTTCACCTACCTCTAGAACATATTTTTAACCGATGAAGATGTTGTGGTATAAGAACCATTTGAGTTTTTGTGGTTTACCGAAATTCCCTGATATTCTGTCTGTTGGGTTTGGCTGGCTTGTTTCAAGTTCTAGGCTAATGATCTTGAGTATTTGTGAAATCCTAGGCGAAAATCTAACCAAGCTTGATAACTCCCTTAACGTAGATTGTAAACAACGAAAAACCCTGTAGTTTCACACGATGCACTTTAAAGAAAACGTTGACGCCTTCACTCTCCCGGACAAGCTTGTACACTTGTTAGTTTCGGATGGTTTGTTTCCACCTAGGATTGCCGATTCTACTGAAGCTTATCTCTTGACTGGGCTGTTGCTCGCGTCCACTATCGGTTTATCCTCCAGTTTGTGAATCCTAGTGAGTAACAACTCGGTCTAAAGCGAGGTAAGCTTGTGAGACCAGGTTAAAGTGAAGAACAAGTCTTGTGGTCCATTTTGCCCTCGACTCCCGGTGGACTCAGATTTCCCAGACATTTCGCACACATTTCACGACTACATCTTCAGACTTTGCTTGTGCTAATTGGCTTATTCACTATTCTACGCCGTAGGAAACAGAAGTTTCATTTGAGATCAAACTACTGAAACGTCTTAAGGCACTCGGTCAAGACGAACTTCCTCCTGCCCTTTTTGTTGATGGAGTTCCAGCCTTAATTAGGAAGCTGACGGCTCTTTTAGAGAAACTTGATCGGTAAATTCGTTCTAAATATCTGGGGTATGACTAACATCATCCCCACTTTCACAAAGGTCACGTACCTCGTGTGTAAATTACGGAGGTATTAGCCTGATTCCCATTGCGTCGAGGTTGCTTGCATTCACTGTACTTCGTGGATTAAGCGAAATACGCGAACAGTGTATTGATGTAGAGCAAGCAGGGTGTCGCCCTTGCCGTGACCATTGATCACATCTCCACACTCCGCCAGATACCCGAACTCCACCATTCGTAGAGAAGGCCAACGGTTATCGTAATTTTTTGACATTGAGGGACGTCTGATTCGGTTGTAAGAGTTGCACTCTGATACTGTTTATCGAGGATGGGTGTGTCTGAGAAGTGTGCGAACATCCCGAAAGCAAGTTGTTGTCAGACCTAAGACCGGGTTGAGACCTATGGTAATGTATCACCGATCTGGGCTGAGGCGCGACAAGATTGTCCAACCCCCATCCCCATTCAACTTTGTAGTAGACGAGATCCTAATGTGTTCCCTGACAGATTGCGAATATGGCGGTGCGGGGCTGCTTTCAGGCATTTAACTTTGAGACATAAAGTATGCGGACGACATTGTCCAAATCTGTGAATATTCACAGGTGGCCCTAGACGTCTTAGATCGACTAGAGGCCTCATTTCAGCAGTTTGTTGTGGCCTTTGCATCTACTAAGTGTAAGGTGATGTAGCAAGATTGACAGAACTGTGCGCCTGTTCTCACCTTTGGTGACGATCCGTTGAAGGTGGTTGGGAAGTTCATGTACCTTGGAGGCTGTGTCTGCGCTGGTGGAATGTCTGATGAGATCACAAATCGCATAGCCAAGATTCGGACGGCGTTTACCAACTCGCGTCATCCGTGTCGTGGGCGTGATCTCAGTCTGTGTATGAAAGGCCAAGTGTATAGTGCCACTGTAAAGACAGTCTTGTTGTACGGCTCGGAAACCTGGTCCATTCATGTGGGAGGTGTTTATTGAGTTTGCATTTTCGGCCATTGCTGTTTTTATGACATTAGTGGCGTGTGGCGGGAACGTCGTGTCAGCAGTGAGGAAGTTCGTTGACGTTTCTTTGAAACGGGTAGATTCTATCTGCCTTTGAACATGCTGATCTCGTCTTACAGGTTTCATTGACTTAACCATATATTACGAAGGTCAACTCATTGCTTGCCACATCATGGCTTGTTTGCTAGTTGTAGGTTAAGCTGGAAGCGGCAGTCTGGTTGTCAACACGTGACTTAAGTTCGTGGTATGAAGGCAGTCACTGTGAAGCTCGCTCCACTAGAACGCTGCCGGCTTCCCGGCAAGGCTCTGAGTGACGGTCGAGATCTCCGATCTCATTAAACCTAATCGCGGGGTTATCGATTGGAGTTAACAGAC
>JTDE01000804.1:82245-104873 GCA_014338405.1 Paragonimus skrjabini miyazakii
CCGCAGTGAGCGGATGGAGAACGGCGTGGGCGACCGGATGAGTCATCGCTCGACCGGATCGGACCAACGGGCGAGACGTGGCAGCCGAAGTAGGGTGGATGACCAAATTGAAGGCGTGGTTATTCCAACACTCTCAGGAATATCTCTACACGGCTGCAGAATACGGTCAAAGCCCATAGTGGACAGACGGAGGACAGCACGAGCGACCGGACAAGCCATCGCTCAACGAAATCGGATCAATGGACGAGGAATAGCAGGCGAAAAAACCCGGATAGAAGGCGCCAATCACACACCTAAACCGGGTAGAAGTGGATACGACGTGTGAGCGGAAACCGGGGGGTGTTGTGGACTGGAATTGTGATTCAAAATCGCGAGCGCGCTTGTAGCATGGTAACTAGCGAGTTGGGCAATAAAAATTGTGTTTTATTGAACCCCTTTTCGCTACACTATTACATTTGCTGGTCATGTTTTGGAAGCTGTAGACCAAAGTTGTAATAACTGTGGTCTTGTCAATGTAACTTTCCAGCTGCACACCCTTTTTCAGCCTGAATGGCTATTCGAAATAAGAGCTCCAACTTCACTTTCCACACTTTTACAGCCAGCCTCCGGAGAACGTATGCACTTCATTCTGTAGTCTGTGGCCAATCTTATGAACCTGAAACTGCACTACACTTTAAAGTTACAAGGTGTATTTTAGAGGATTGTATAGAATGTGGACTAAATCCGTGCAACACGTGTGTTAGAAGTTACTATTGTGAACACGCCTCACATCACTGTCCTTAATCGTTCTGTTACGAGCCATGTTTATGGGGTCGGTGACTGTGTCGGTAGGAGCTCCGGCTCGTTAGACAGAATGACAAAATCGGTCGTGGCGTGTCGACCTGAGGGTGGGCACCATAAAACAAAATCAATAGTCTATGCCGTTGTTGAGGTAGCCGGTACAAATTGGATTGAGCGTGACTCTAGATATATCAACATTTTGTGTAGAAGTTACATGTTTACAACCACGCTTCGTTATTTGCATAATCCACCGAATAGGAGGACATCAGCACCTACATTCGGCGAGTGCCACGCACAATCCTTCATGATTCCGTACATCTCAGGTTGTCACCTAGGCTTGGCCTCACTTTCAGTCCTCTCAATCGCTTCTCGGTTTATTAGGTACTTTCGATCAGTCACTTGAATAGTTTGTCCTTGAGTCCTATTTCGGTCTTTTTACTCAAATTGGTGTGTGTAAATTTGACAGTAACTATCAGGGCATCTTCCTTTCTGTTTGCACATATTTCCTTCGAATCATTCTTGTGAGTCATGGTGTTCCTCTATTGGCGAAGGAAGTCTCATGTTAGTAGCTCATTCTTAGTTGCCGTGTTTAACATGAAGTGTTTTGCTACTTCACTGCAAACGTTATTTTCATTACAGGAAGAGCTTTGCCTATTCCATTCCAAGGACCACGTGCTAACTTTCGGTTCCATTCTCGACCCTGTGAGTTCCAAATTTTCGTCCCTCCCCGTCACAACTGCGACACCCGTCGCTGCCCTTGCTTCGCTCTCTGTCTCCTCCACCTCCTCTTCGTTCGATCACGCCCAGATGGTTTTCCGACTTGCCCAGCGCCTATGTAAATTGGATTGTGGTGGCTTTGGTGTAGATTCCGACACTGTATGGAATCCGAGCACAACAGCGCGTGCTGCCCGACTTGCGGTGGGCCAGGTGGTTTGTTTAGCTCATAAGTAAGCAAACGAATAGTTCTTACTGCGATTAAATACCGTTCACTGTTGTCCTATACTTTCTGTATAGCTTGGGGAGGGAGAGTTTGATCATATGTGTTTGTACAGTACTGCGCCGCCGTCGAGTTGTTTCTCCAGTTTTATTCCCCGTAACGAATTGAACATAGTCACGAACTATTTCTGCCGTTTGGCGACATCTTTCCTTACAGCAGTACCTTATTTTGCATGCTGTATGTGTTCGAAGTATCGGAAAGTAATTTTATGGTTGTCCGGTGTGAGTATTAGGTGTTACTGTTTGAATTATAATACAGGGATAAATATTTCTAATTCAAGAAACATATGATACGATTTGTTTTGCATTTGTTACCTTCATTGAAGAAGCAAATTTTTCAGAAACATACACGAAATAGTTTTCGGGGATTGAACTAAGTTCATTCTCATCCAAGCTAAAATGACGGTTGGGTACGACTGTTTCCTGAGACCAAACCCGGATTTCTTACCCATTTTGTGCACGAATGTACCTTAAAACGTTCGTGTGAGCAATTTTCTTGAATGGTGACCTTCAGCAAACGTGCGTCAAGTGTTCATAGTTGCTTTGGTTCACTTATAACGTGGTTTCAGTAGAAGGTATTTCTCTATCCCAGCGAGTCTTGTCATCACATTGCCTTAGTTAGTTATGTTGACCACTGTCAGGCCGGACAGATGATATCGAACGAAGAACTGTTTAAATCGTCATGGAAACCGCTAGCAGTCGTCATCTATCCACCAGCCCATGCCTGCCAAGATAAGTGGCATGAAGCAAACCGCATTTGACTAATTCCTTTGAAGTGGACTGACTTAATGGCATTCAGTAGACAGTGACCTTCACCAAATTTTGTTTCTTACACTTAGTCCTCATCATTTGTACCGCAATACTTATAATGTTGGTCTGATTGTCGAGAGTTGACTCGTTATTATTTGGTCATTGCTTAGATTCATTGATTGATAACATCCCAATCCCGCCTGCACTCGTATTGCTGAGCTACAAAAAATGCTGGATGGTGTGAAACGGAATATTTGTTGTCAGCTTTTTGTCTTTTAGTCTGAACTGTTCGGATATATCCTTGTTTACTTCGTCGTTTGATTATGCAGCAAGCTACACTGCAACTGAGGGTCACCGGATACTACTGTGTTTACTTTTTGAGGACCATGACGATCTCGATGAGACTCCAACATTCATTTTGATGGTTTGTGACGAGGGAGCATTATCATGTTCCACACTCAAATCAATCGAATTGTACAATGCCTTTTCCTCGAAGGAGGTTGGCCTGTATTCTGTAGAAGTGTCTTCTATTGGAGTAGTGCCTAGGCGCTATACTTTCCTTCTCAGGGTGTACACCACCGAATTATTACTAACCACACTAGTGGATTGTCGATTTTGATAAACGCCTAGTGATATATAGTGTAAGTATTTCGTCCGGTTTGGGATATTGAAACTAGACGACACTGTCAAAATTTGTGGTTACTTACATCAAATGAAACATCTGAATCGAAGTGATCTTGTATCCGTCAATCGTGTAGGTATCTTTTACTCTGGATCGTGATGATGCTTGTCCGCATTCAATAAGACTGACAAAGGAAGGTTACTGATTTGTGCTGAAACGATTTTGTTCCAACCATCTTATTTGCCTAACTGAGCGCCTCCTGATTACAGTTTGTAAGATTCATTAATGCAAGCATCTCATCCGAACAACTGGTAGCAGGAAGCCAGACATGAGCAAGGTAATTTGCGAAGCAAATGATGAGCTTATTCATAATCTACAGCGACGCTTAGGACGCTGAGCTGAGCACTTTCGACAGCAGTTTAACTGGCCACGTGTGCTATTGACTACGTCTTTGGACTGTGCTTGTGCCCATTGGTCTGTTGACTTTTCTCTGCCGTTGGTAAAAGTAGTCTGACTTGAGATCAGGTTACTGAAACGTCACAGTGCATCTGGCTCATACGTACTTCGTGTGCAGATTACGGATGGATCAGCCTTATTCCCATTGCGTCGAGGTTGCTTGCATTCATTGTAATTCGTGGTCGGAGGGAAACACGCGAACAGTGTATTAGTGAAGAACAAGCTGTGTCTAACCTTTACCGTGACTACATTGCTCATATCTTCGCACTCCGCCAGATGCTTGAACTCCACCATTCGTAGAGAAGGTCAACAGTTATTGTTTGTCTTGACATTGAGGGACGTTTGATTCAGTTGTAAGAGTTGTACTCTGAGTCTGTTTATCAAGGATGAGTGAACCTGAGGAGTGTTGGGACATCCCGAAAGCAAGTTGTCGTCAGACGTAAGGCCGGGCTGTAGCCTGTGGTAGTGTATCACCGATCTGGACTGAGGTGCGACGAGGTTGCCTAACCTTCCTCTTCCTACTCAACTTTGCAATGTGTTCCCTGGCCGATTGGGAATATTGCGATATGTGACTGCTTTCAGGCATTTAACTTTGAGACATAACGTATGCAAACGACATCGTCTTAATCTGTGAGGATTCACAGGGGATCTTGGACATCTTAGATCGACTAGAGACTTCCGTTCGGCAGTTTGTTATGGCCTTTGCATCTACTAAGTGTAAGGTGCTGTTGCAAGTTTGGTACCACCTTTGGTGGTAATCCGTTGGAGGTGGTTGGGAAGTTCATGTACCTCGAGAGCTGTGTCCGCGTTGATGGAATGTCGGATGACACTACAGATCGCATAGCCAATCTTCGGATGGCGTTTACCAACTCACGCTATCCGCGTCGTGGATGGGATCTCACTGTTAGGACAGTCCTGTTGTACGGCTCGGAAACCTGGTCCATTCATGTGGAAGGTGTTTATTGAGTATGCATTTCCGGCCCTTGGTGTTTTTATGGCATTAGCGGCGTGTGGCGGGAACGTCGTGTCAGCAGTGAGGAAGTTCGTTGACGTGTCTTTGAAACGGGTAGACTCCGTCCACCCTTGAGCATAATGATCTCATGTTGCAGGTGTCATTAGGTTGACGACATTTTACGAAGGTCAACTCACCGCTTGTCACATTGTGGCTTGTTTGCTAGTTGTGGGTTAAGCTGGAAGCGGCAGTCTGGTTGTCAACACGTGACTTAAGTTCGTGGTGTGAAGCTTGCTTCATTAGGTCGCTTCCGGCTTCCTGGCAGGGCTCCGAGTGACGGTGGACATCTCTGGTTGAGGACACTGTCTGATATGGCATGGAATAGCAGTCAGTGACACTCGTGTTGCAAGTCTCCGTGGACATAATTGTAATTTTCCTCCATTTTTCTCCTTTACCTCACACTTGATCTTCTTTCATATTTTCAACCTGTGACACGTTTGTCCCTTGATGTGGTCATCGCATGATAAAGATGTGTTAAGTATACAGATACAAGGAAGTTTCGTGCTTTTACTCCATATGGTGTTTGTTACAACGGGACACATGGTAACATGTGGATCGAGTATTATCAGGCTGCCTAAGGCCAGTCAGAAGCAGCTGCGCCAGTCACGCTTGATCCGGCGGCCGTTTTCTTGGCGGTGGGACGTTGATCATTCGATAATCGCGGGCTAAGATCTCTAGAATCTGCTTTTGTGGCAGAACTTTCGAAAATGTTCTTATATTTGAACTTTCCTGTACACAAGAATGAAACGATTCATCTTAGAAATGATTAACTGTGGTAACTTGCAGTTCATGATTTGTTCAGCCATGAAAGGTTCCACAAAGGCGGTTCTTCTCAGTGAAGCCTCTCACTGATATCCTCGAGTTGGTGGTTTCTTTAGGAGTTCTTTATTGCAATGTGATGCTTCTGTTGCTTAATCACTTCGAGCCCGTCATGAGTCTACGGATGATAGAAGTAGATCTTGAACACTGAACGTGAAGTACTTTGGTTATGAACCGCATGGATTGACAATTGATGGAAAAGTACTAACGCCCGGCGTTCACTATAACCCGGCCTAGCTACGACGGTTGCATGAACGATTCACAGTATCACGGCCTATACGGCGACGCACGAACCACCGCAAATGAAGAAGACAGGGAACCTTCAGCCCAGAGTATATTTGATCTCAACCAAACGTCAAATACACTGGAAAAATCCACCGTATTTATAATGTTCAAACGGAGGTTCATACAGTGTGGAGGCTCATGCAGCGTAAAGAATAAAAACAAACATTTTGGGGTTAATTATGGCATTATCCCAGCAACTTTGGACGACTTTTCTGCTGAACACGAAACTTACTTTACCTTACAGCAATGGTTTTGTTTGTTCCGCATCTTGTCTTCACATTTTTGCCGTCGTTATCCATTTTCCAATTGTCCTTATTTTGTGCACCACGTAGATTTTGTATTGTCCGTGAATGCACCAACTACAATGCACGACTAACTTTTTGTTTGATTGTCTTCTGTTTGTCAGTTTCAGTCGCGAACCTAACACGTGCTGTTCGATGTCACTTCTTGTTGTTTGGATTCTTCTGAGCGCTTCAAAATCAGACGGATATGTAGTGTCAGATAGAACAAACCGTGTAAAATTGTAAATGAGAGAGTAACGTTTGCAACCTTACTGTTTAAAGTGATTTCAAATGTGTTACTGCTTCTAACGCATTCGATTATGTTCCCAATTTTTACGCAGCGGTGTTTCGTATTGAGTTACATATTGCGCCGCCTATGATGAGGCCTCTTTAATCTAACTAACGGGAGCATTCGAGGCATCTAGTTAGGCTCGAACTCATTTTCTTGTGGTTGAATATTGTTATCGTTAGCATTGAGGGACCTCAGGCTGTTTGTAACAGCTGGTCTGAAACCAGCATAACTGTGTTTTGGGCTCCGCCTCTTTGAACGGCACGATCTAACGACACCCTTGAAAGTAATGAGCAAGTTACTACTTGCTGGCCGCATATCTTTTGCTCTACATCGCATCGCTTCTTCCATTCTCGTCCCCAGTGGGCGAATATTTCGGGACCTTTGAACAGTGTATTCAAAACGTTCATCATGAACAATGTAGTCTGTGGAGTGTGGCAAGGTAATGTGACGTCTGCTCGACACTGTTACTAAGTCTTGGGCAGCAGCGCGGTGGTAACGGCGCCGAATATCGACCACACAGTTACGGACTCAAGTCATTATTATTTCGACTGATCGGTCTAATAGTACCTATCCTGCTATACGTGATCGTGAATGTGGTGTGAAAACCCAACGGAACACTTGGTCACGTTGTACTCGCGCTCGGGCGGTCTACTGCGCCCACTATGTCGGTTTGTCCGGACGTCAATCCGAACCACGTAGAGCTAATTTCCATTGGTTAAAAACTATGGTTAATCGGTTGCGTGTTTCAAACGCGATTGGTCATATCCGGCAATCATTCCGATCTAATTATTAAAGTTCATTTGAACTTCTGACCACCGTCGGTTGTATCCATTTCCGTTTATTCACTCATTATTCAGTACTCTTACTCTAGTCACTTGTAACAAAATTCTCTAGGTCTGATTCATATATCAGTATCTCATCATAGTCATACATTACGCATTCCGTGCTTTCAGAATCGCTTTGAACCAACTGCGCAACGGATTCGCTCTCATCCGCCCCCCTGGGCATCACGCCGAACCTGATCAAGCCATGGGTTTCTGTTACTTTAATGCAGTGGCTGTGGCTGCAATGCATTTGTTGCGTTCACATGGACTCGGTAAGGTGCTTATCCTCGATTGGGACATTCATCACGGAAATGGGACCAAACTAGCCACGAGTCTACATCCCGGACTGGTCTATGTCAGTATTCATCGGTACGATGCTGGTACGTTCTTTCCAGGGACCGGCCCTGTAAACGACCAGTTGACAACCAGTTCAACAAAACATTCGAGACCCGATCCTGATAAACTAATAGAGGATAGTCAGCAGGGGGTCCGTGGGTTCTCCCATTTGGACTGCGCCCAACTGATCAATGTGGCTTGGGAAGTCCCGGTTGATCAAACTCGCATGACCTCACATCCGATGGATGCAGGCAATCGTCGAGCTGTTTGGCGTCAAGTTAGTTATCTTCTTCCTGCTTGCACTTTGTACAGATCCTTTGGCACAATCTTGGCTTTGATTTGTTTATCTGACCTTATTGACCAAGCGCGCTACAAGTCTTGTTCTACTGACTAATTTTGGTGATGGTCTGTGGCGTGCTCTCCCGCCCACACTTTCTGCACAACTCAGGTCAATAGACCTATACGATGGTCTCGGTCATCTATGATTTGGCGGCAGGTGCCGTATAGTTTGCGAACACACTACATTTTGCTGCACTTTTTTGCAGCCCCGCCCTCAGTATGACCTTGCTGTTTTTGTAGATCCTGCATGTATTTTCTACGCTTCTTGTTGCATCTCTTCAAGTCGGCCAAGTGATCGATACATACATGCAGTAGTAACTAGCAACTGTTTATGTTTTGTTTTTGTGTTAGCCTATCTCAGATGATAATGTATTGCTCCACATTATCCAGGACGTAAACCGTGTTCGATTACGTGAAAGCCTTTTTTGTCAGTTTATTGATTTCCAGTACGTGGCATCGCTGAGGTGGTACTAAGTATTATCCATCACCATGTCTGACTTCAGCTTGGTTACTATGACTGTTGAAACCGGAGCTTGATTTCTTCGGGAACTCTGCTTTGGATTGTCGTCATTTTACCTCCAGGGGTATCTAGAGTTCATGAGGCTAGTAACCCATTGATGATGGTGAATACGTAGACTGATATTTGCACTCTGAATCCATCCAACCCACTTGACACTGAATGATGGTAGGAATTAAGATCTGTATCTATGTTTAACACGTAAAGACCAAATGGAGTGGTAAACGTGCCACAGATTTATGCTTCTCTCAGATCAGTTGCTTGCTCGTGTTTATTATCTTAGCTGATTCACTTTGCGATGAATGTAACCAAAGTATAACAGATCTATGAGACAGAGAGAGGCTTTGCTGTTGAAAATAATCTTATTTAAGAGAGGTTCTATGCACTTACCTTGTCGCGCAGCAAATCACTACACAGATCATAATTTGTCCATTCCAACTATGCCGGTCGCGTGATCCCCGTGGATTTGGAACTGAAGCGTAATCCAGTCGAGCATTCAATCGCGTCAAAGTACAGCGATGATCATTGACACACACCATGATAAGCTGGTTTTGCGGGAACGGTAGCTCGGAGCAGATTGTATTCAAGACATTTTTTGTTTGGGAGACCAAGCTAACTACTGACTGTAATCAGAGCGTCTAGCAAAAGAGACTTTCCCGTAGAATAAACGATACGTTATTCCATTATCTCTCCCGTCCCCATTTACATTCTGTGGTCGTCTACTCCCGTATTGACCTGTCACAAGGGTCGAAGTCCACGCTCAGTTATCGCCACAAGTGGACTTCACCACAGTACGTATATCTCGACTTAACTGTCATTACCTACAAATACCACATGCGTGCTTAAATACGGCCGCTTAGATGTATCGAATTTGTGATCTGTTCGCTACCGATTCGTTGATTTGCATCAAAACTGTAGTATCTGGCCATCTTTTCGCCGCTAGGACTTCATATATTTCAACATACCGTCGCTTCATTAATCCACACTGACACTTTTTATAATATTACGATGGACCTATGTTTTTCGCTTGTATTTCCAGTATTACACACGACGCAAACAACGTGGGCGTCTTGATCCTAGGTTATCTAAAGATCCTGACTACGCCCCAACAAACTCCACCGGTTCTCTTTATTCCGGAAATAGCGTGCGTGCAACCAATTCCATCAGGTGTTTCTGCCGCTCTGGTCCAGGTGCAGATGGAGCTAGTAGCGGAAGCAGTCAACCGTGTTCCATTTGCCTCTCTAATTCCATGCGCTCATCTCTATCTTCCTCTGTCCAGTCCGTTTCTTCATTCCACAGCCAGCCGCCCACGACTACCTACCCTACTAATCGTATTCCCGTCGAACTGCCACAGAGGCCTTGTACACACCAGCAGCCAAATCGCCGCCCGCTTCTGGGCTTGAGTGATGCCGAGTATTTGGCTGCAATGAGATGTGTGGTGCTTCCTGTAGCACATGAGTTCCAACCCGATATGATTCTCATTTCTGCCGGATTCGATGCTGCCAGCGGTCATGGCGAAGCTCTTGGAGGTTATGCAGTTTCCCCTGGTACCTTTGCATGGATAACTCGACAGGTACACATTTTTGTATTTTGACCTAATAGACAGTGTATATCCCACTGATAAACTGTGCGATCACCCATTATTTGACAGTCAGTCGTACTGCACCATGCGATCAGGCCAGACTAAAGAAAAGTTATCTTGACGTTTGTCTGTTTTTTAAAAAATTCTTTCTTTAAGTTCGTCATTAAATCGGTCCTAACAAAATCCTAAGACCACTATGACAAATGATATTGGAAGGTGGGTTAATAGGACACTCCCTCAATTTCGTCTTGGAACCTTATTGCTGTGGGATGTCTTGTGTGTGGATAATTCGTGCACGTGGCATCGGTTGCCACAAAAACGGTTAAACGTAATTTATTGCATGCAAACTCGTCAGAGATGTTGAAGATTGATCGACTTGATGCAGCTAAGGCGAGTTGTGCTGATCCGTCAAATGGTCATGAGACTGGGGAGCGTGAGTATGTACTCTTTAGTCCTGTAGAAAAAAGACTGTTAGGGATCACACAATGGAAGAGTAGAAACGGTAAAAAGTGATCAAGAATCCAGAGTGACGGAACAAAGTTACCAAGATAGACACAAACTTATTAACGCCTACTTTTTTGGTGTGTAAGACCACTTGTTCGGCGCTTGACTTCAGTCTTCATCAAACCTCAGATTATGCTTAATGGGCGATTATATGTAACGGGTCGGCAACACTCTCTCTATGATCCGTTTCTATTTAAGTGCTCCGTGTTGACGACATCGAATCCAGAAGTACACTGTTTTTTATGGATGCTGGTCCTCAGGTGCACGATCAACCTATTTGCATTCACAACTTAAACCGTATTTTACGTTTACTTAATTACTTACTTACTAACTATCTCCCTCCTCGTTGATCATATGCGAAGTTACAGTGAAACTGTTTTTAATGTATTAAACAGTGCATTTTTCTCATCGTCCAATATGGCATAAACTTGTTTAAGCTTATGAGCAGTTGGTAAATATATCCGCCAGCCAACGGTCGTTAATATCTCTCAGTCTAAGGTTTGTTTCTGATGCAATCGATCTTTGAAGCTACCCTCATCGCAGATGGGCTTCGCCGAGATATGTTAATTTCTTGAAAACTTTATATGGTCCATTTGAATGCGGAATGTGCAGTGTACCATCAGTCTTATATGTTCTCTACTACAAGTAGTGCTTCAGCTACGCTGTGGTTGTTCTGTATGGCACCTCTTTTTCAACGTCAGGGGGTAGTATTTTTATAGGATTGGATTAGTTCTGACTGTATGTGCGTTATTGCAAGCAGACTCCTGTCACATGCTGTTGCCGAATTGCCTATGCGAGTAACGAAGGCACGTGGAATATTTGCAAGCCTTCCTTATTTATGGCATCGCAACAATGTCCGATTGCCAATTTGGGGAATGGTCTGTAATGCGTTTGTACGTCTGGTTTCGTTCCATGGATCAATTACTTGGACAATTTCCTGTTTAAAACGCGTATTAATTTTCCATGTTCGATCACTGTTGTTTTCACCTGTGAACAGATAGCTCGAGTCGAGTCTCCTGCTTATATGGCTAACATGTATTGACACATGTTTGTAGAGTTCTCAGCCGCACAGTCGATAACCGAGGGGATGCACTACATAAACTTTGTTGGTTGTGCAAAGTACTCCTTAGATTTACGAAATGTCTGCTTCATTGCACATTGTTTACTACGAATGTTGACGGTTAAAAAAGATCACAGGGTGGCTAGTCGATGACTTGGTAACAGATTGTGTAAACTGGAATCGCCAAGCTAAGCACGGTTGACGATGCCTGACATCTGCATTACTTGTTGAAAACGTAACAGTGTATTACAATCAGTAGCAAGTTTGTATTCTTGAAAATAATGAACTATTCGCGAATGAGTTTTGCTGCTCGTCAGGTTCTTCCGCATGACCCACTTGACACCTTGAGGCAAACTGAATTTCTGCAAACTTAATGTGATTGTGATAGCCACATTACGACAGATTAGGCATTAACTGTAAGCCCTGGAACGAGCACTGTTGATAGAAGAATCGATATGAGAAAATAGAGTTTGCTGTACATTCTATGCAGTTTTTCGAAAGGTGCGTGTATGTATCGATCAACGGATGTCATGATAACATTAGTTCCGGGAGGGGCGATTGTTCCAGCAATTCATCTCTGCATCCTTATTGTTGAGTTAAGCTTTTTATGATAGCATACAGTGTTTGTTGCTAGCAGACTGAGGCTTCATCCAACTCGGAACTACGGAGGCATCCCTCTTATACTCAACAGTCGTCTACTGTGCTGTTTTCTGAAAGTTACCCAGCTGATACAGACGTAGCACGACACTGGAAGTGTTGGGTAGATATGCACAGAACGAATCCGAAACATCCTAACCAACATGATGATATTGCTTCACTCCCGGGGCGTACTGTTTTCAAAACATCCTCTCGCATAAACATTCTACAGTGTTACCACCACACACAGACGGTATGTCGCAGGAATCCACAGTCAGTAACAGACATATCGTGAACGCAAGCGATGCGAGACGATTAGGTTTGAAAGATGTAAACATATTTAAAATATCAGTTCTACGACTCCCGCTGTTGAGCAACCAGTGGCTCACCAGCCAAATGGTTATTCTGGACATCAGCCTTTGTTCCCTCACATCAGTAGATAAACTACTCTTCTCAAGAAAACGCTATAAATAAAATATTCTACGCAGTGGCTTTACGAACCACGTTGTGTGACAACATTTCTAAGTGTAAACACGAAACCTCCACTCCTATCTGACTGTATTTTCTGTTCGAAATCCGCCTGATGATACTTGCTGTTACTGACTACTAAAACCTAGACAATTCTCGATGATGTTCCAAATGTACCACATGGATGCCACTCCGTTTGTCTAATGATAACGAATTGACTGTTTGTTTATACTGACCGAGGATTTGTGTGAATGCTGTGAGTTAGATAGAGCTCCTGAGATCGGTCCACACATCTTGTTACACGCTGATGATACTCAGACAGTCTGTTGTTCACTAATAGTTTGTGAGTGACCGATGAACTTAATCGTGGGCTTGTAGTAAGTCATTCCTTACTCATCTAGGTGATCAGCTGACTCGTCTGTAGACTTTAGTGTGTTTGTTTTGAATATTTTGTCATACCATACAAAATGCTCTCTCTAGGAATATCATGTGAATTGGGTTTCCTCCACATAGGCTTTATGAGATCTATGGTGTTTGAGGACATTTCGAGTACGATTTTATTCCTTATGTCCTGCGGTATGCAGGTGCATTTGTGAGCAAGTTGCTGCATTCGTTTGTTATCCACGAGATCGTGTTGCCGCTGCCATGTCGAGTTGGTTAATCAGTCTAATGGTTTGTGCAAAATAGATTGTTTTCTAACTGACTGTTATTCCGTAGTTGGAGCAACCAGACATTTTCGACCACTACTTATCGTTACTCAGCATGTAGTGTTCTTCCTCCTTTCACAGTCTACTTGCCTTTCGCTTCTGTTGTCTGTTGGATATATTTTCATCGGAAGTATTACAAGTAACGTTAGAACGTCATCGAAGTTCATTTAGTTCGGTGACAGTTACTGTCGGTTAACACTGTTGTATAACAGGCAATTTCGTTTGTGAGTAGTATACTGCTTACAAGCGACATGCAGGAACTAAAGGGCAAATCTTAACGCCAGGTAGACGACAGACCAGAAACGACTATTGAAATATTGTGTACGCGCTCTGCGGGAAGTGCGACCAGGGCCAATGATAACGTATTGCTACTCAATGTGTGTGAATACACGTCAGCCGTGCAAATGAGTGTACATGTTCGTGGTCCCATGTTTAATATAACCTGTACGGGAGTTCGTACAATAAACGGCTTACAGGTTAAGTGTATGTTGCGGTCACAACAACACCACAGTCGATTGTCTGTTATATGCCTGATTCTCTTCAAACTCCCCGTTAAAATATTTACCTCAGCATGCACTAGCAAAAGTGCCCACAGGTTGGTAAGGTTTTTTATTTTGGTAATTGCTTTTCGTTTATAACTCTGTGCTGACATTGCTGGCCATAAGTTGTCTTTCTATTGGGACAACTCAATGGTAACACTGCCCCTTACCAACCACATGATTGCGGGATCCGAAACCTGGTTATGTCTACTGTTCTTGAGCATCTCGATGATATACTGCCACTATGTGGCCTAGTATGTTATGCTCAATTGAATGTTCGATAGTATGCAGTGTCCTTTTTTTAACAGTCTCGTCTGTTATCATCCGTTACTTTTCGAGTGCATGGCGTTAGTGAACGGACGTGTTGTGCTTGCTTTGGAGGGAGGCTACAACCCCGAAGTGGTTAGCGAATGTGTTGCAGCCTGTCTAAACGCGCTGCTTCTTCCAACTCCTTCCACACCATGGTCTCCGAACCTGCAACTTGATCCGAAACATCCGCCATCATCTGCTGCCGTTTCTGCACAGTCGTTCGACCCTGAGGCTTATTCGGTTGATGCCTTTCAGACCGCGTGTGATTGGATCAGTACGAGCGAACTCGATCGACGACCGTGTCCAGAAGCAGTGACGAATCTACTTAGCACAATTCGACATCAAGCCAGAAGTGGATGGCGTTGTATGCAACAAGCATGCGAGGAGAATGTAGGCATGTAAGTTGAGAAGACCGTTCTTTCACCGGTTTGTCCCTTATTTTCCTGTTTCCAAACTACAGACTGTGGGCATTTGGTAAGTACTGTTACTTCTGAAGGTCACTTGCTAGATCCGACATTGTGTTAACAAAAGTGTATCACATCCTTGACAGCCATACATCGATGGCCCATACTGATGTTTAACTAACATGCGACCATGATATGAAGTAATCAACTTAGGTTGGAGTTAGAACTGACAATGGAATAGAACATGAAGATATAATCTGTTGGTCAGCACTCACAACTGTGTATCGATTGTCAGTACTGGTTTAGAAATGAAGGAATGTGGAGCAGTGTGAATTAGTTCATATACTGTCTGAACTGGAACATTCAATCAGGACCTAGTGAAATAGGTGATGAATTTGAAGGTAGTATATTTCATTGCAGTTCATCAAATTCTAGTGCTATTTCATCTACTCACGTGTACTTTGTACAGGTGGTTTTTCACTAACCTGTTCCGCCTATTGTATGAATTCCATAAAGATTTGTTTCTTGCTATGTACACGTAGGACACTTATAGTTTGTCTATGTTCATTGGATTGAGTAGTTGCAGTCTGTTTAGCTGCGATAGTTCTATCGTGTCTAATATGCGGTCAGTTGCATAGTATTCAACACGGTTGACCAGAGTTTACATTTCAGTTGTACACCACTGTTGAGCTATAACGTAGCCGAAACTCGATCCTAGTGCTTTTTTTCGCAAGTGACTGATCGAACAATTTAACCGGAATGAAGAAAGCTGTGGTCGATTGTGCATGATGTCCTATCTATGTAACCCAAATCTCTGATTACTCATTGGTAACATTCACAAATCTAATAGAATGTGTGTCAAAATGCACTTAATGTGGATCGATGCGATTGCGTTTGGTGTGTGTTCGATTTCTCGATTCTATCCTCTTCTGTTGAGTGAATCAATGGCCACTCGGGGTATTGCTCAGCCCTCACAGAATTGTGTAAGCCTAATTGTTTCATATGTTGTGGTTGTCATAATGTTTTCTGGGTCAGTTCTGTTGACGTGATTGTATGTAACGTGATAAAAATCAACCTTTTCAATGAGGAAGTTTCCTTGTTTGTCTGCGATCCGCGAATCCAACCAGTTGGGTTCGCATGTGTTTGTTGCGTGAATGGAATTGCTCAACCGATCCTGATGTCATTTTTCATTAGTTAGGCCATATTATCTGACTATCACTGCGGGCTACGGCAGCTCGTTTACATTCCCCAAATTTTAACTCAATAGTCGGTTGGTCAATAGTGTAGTGCCAGAGTTGACCGTAGAATCTACCATCCTAAGCTCAAGGCCTGGTTGTCTTGGTTGTTTCACCTAACACTGTCCAACCGGATAGTGGCAGCTAGCTTCATTAATTTCACTAACGGTCACCCAATCAACAACAATGTTAATGGGAACCATCCTTTGTCTCTATCTCCGTCGGCACTTGTATATTAATGATTGATGTTGCTGATTAAATAACTGTTCAGGAAACTTCTTGTTTAGAAATAAAATCGCGGATTTTCTCTGTAGGCTTCCTTAGTTAAACTTAACTGATGGTCACCAAAATGTGATGGGTGACTAATTCGTACTGTTTTTACAGGGCCTATCAGTACCGGACTGCTCACTGTTCAGCAAAATATCACACTTCCTAATTTCATTATTGCCCACCCGTGAATGCGACCCAACAAGTGCAATTGAATACAGACAATATATCGACGACGACAACAAAAAGGAGCATCAATAAAATCACCGTTATGAGGACCACTTGATGAAGTCGTTTTGCAATTCTTTCAAAGAACTGCGTTCCAGAAGTACCGTTCAACATTGTGACTAGGATACCTGGATGATACACTTGTTATTAAACGTGCGGAGATCGACATTTTCTATGAAGTCATCAATAGTATGTTACCGGAACTGCAATTCACCAGAGAAATAGAAACCAACGCATCATTTCCATTTCTGGATGTACTAATATATGGACGGTTTGAGGGAACTGTGCAGACGACTGTATATCGCAAACCAACAACCACCGACATTATACTGTCCCTCAACAGTAACCATCCGATCGCATACAAAAAAAATTTGTGTACGAACCTTATTTCGTCAAATAGCCACCAATTGCGGTACGCGTGATTTACAAAAAAAGGCGAGAGAACACCTGTATAAGTTATTCGCGTCAAACGACTACTCCAAACCATTTATAAACGCATGCACCACAAACCCGACCGACTGTTGTCTCTAACTACACGAAAGACAGTCATCACCTTGCTTTACATAAACGAAATCTCGAAAGCAACTGAGCGCATCTTGGGAAAATCTGAAATCAAAACCACCCCATAAGCCAACAGCCAACCTTCGAAGTAGGCTTTGCAAAATAACAGATCCGGTTGGGGCGCATGAACGAACGGGTGTACTATACTCTATTCTCTGCCAAGACTGTGACCAAGCCTACGATCATCACTTAACGCTTAGACGCGTAGACCATAAGTCACACCTTTGGCAGCATTGCATAATCACAGGCCACGAGACCAAACTGGCGGACGCCAAGATGATCGGATTAGTAAAAGGGGAGCGAGAACGACTAGTCCTTGAATCGGTCTTCTCTTACAATGCTTTCAACAGACACATCGAACTCGATACTAACTACATCCCATTGGTCACACAAACACGGAGAAAACGAGCGATAGAGAGACACACATGCTGACGAGTCGGCAACTGATGTGTAATTTTCCCATTATCATTTCGTCTGACAAAAGATCATAGTGTGTATTTGAAACGTTACAGTAAATACTGAACAAGTAAAAACCCCGTGGGGGTGGCAAACGTGCCACAATATCAGAAGGAATTAAAGCGGTGCGTAAGGTGAAGGAGAGAGAAAAATGCAGAGATAAGAAAGAAGTCAGAATGATACATACAGAGACTCGTAACATGAGCACCGTTGACTTCCATTCTTCGCCATATCAGATAGTGTCCTCAAACAAAGGTGTTCACCATCCTTTCCGTTTCCAGCTTAACCCACAACTTGCAAGCAAGCCACAATGTGACAAGCGGTGAGTTGACCTTCGTAAAATGTCGTCAACCTAATGACACCTGCAACACGAGATCATTATGCTCAAGGGTAGACAGAGTCTACCCGTTTCAAAGACACGTCAACGAACTTCCTCACTGCTGACACGACGTTCCCGCCACACGCCACTAATGTCATAAGAACAGCAATGACCGAAAATGCATACTCAATAAACACCTTCCACATGAATGGACCAGGTTTCCGAGCCATACGACAAGACTGTCCTTACAGTGGCATTACACACTCGGCCTTTCACACAAAGACTGAGATCACGCCCACAACACGGATGACGCGAGTTGGTAAACCCCATCCGAACCTTGGCTATGCGATTTGTGATCTCATCAGACATTCCACCAGCGTGGACACAGATCCCGAGGTACATGAACTTCCCAACCACCTCCAACGGATCACCACCAAAGGTGGTGCCAATCTTGCAACAGCACCTAGTAGCACTTAGTAGATGCAATAGCCATAACAACTTACTCCACTTAAACCTCAAGTCTTTCGAAGATGTCCTTGACTCCCTGTGAATCCTCACAGATTAGGACGATGCCATCTGCATACTTTACATCTCGAATTCGAGTGCCTAAGAACAGTTCTATACCATCGCATTCACTGACATCATGGCAGTTTATATTCTCTTCTATGACGGGTCACGTTTCGCAGTCGTAGAGTAGCGTTATGTATTTATCTTTCCACTGACTCATGGCATTGCCATTTGGCATGATCGCACATGTGTCAAGTTTGTTGGGCCACTTAATTCTCTTGAGCTTCCATTCTGTCTTCATTTCTCTTGTTTGTTGGTTTTGACTGTTGCATGCCACAACGTTGGATTTGTGAGATTCCAATAGAATCCGGCTTTGACAGCCGCTTTGTTGGTCTCTATTCAATTGTGTACACACATTTGTATCTAACGTGTTAACGAACATAGGGCGTGCACACACAATGCGGACGGAACGTCAGGACCTAAGAGGTGAACTGGGGATCATAGAATAACGGGTGAAACATTAGAGCGAAATAGCTACCTCCAGTAAAATTGACCGGGCACCTTCATTAGGTTTGTTCCGAGAGGTCTGTCAAGCCACGCGCTATCACATTACTCATGTTCGTTACCATCGGTATGATAGAAATTGGGTTGTACGTATCCAAAACCTGGCTGTCAGTATCTATCTGTCGGTGCCTGGTTATCAGTCACTAGCAAACTGCATTAGTTCTGACGGGCAGTTTAGATACGTAAGTCTGGATCATCCAAACGATGAGTCTCAAGGCGATTGAAGACAGTCTAAACGCTTGGATCAGGCGATTTGAAAAGTCTGGAGACTAAGGGAGGTTTTTTGGAGCTAGACATCCGTAAATGTCAACCGGTAATAGATGGGACCGACTGTCTCCTGGGAATGTAGTGGTGAATCCGTCCTGTTATGGACTAATTTCAAAGTTTGGTTTGTACACTGCAAGAGCACTAAAAAATTTTCAGGTATAAAATTCAAAAAAGCGTTCCACTTTTAACTTAAATGTGTAAACAACATGACCGGACTGCACCGTGAAACAATATTTGTGTGATGTTCACATGTGAGCTAATTTGTTCCGGTTTCTGTATCTGTTTTCATTTTGTGACCTCTCGGTTGACGACTTAGGTATTCAAAGCAAGAAACCAGTTGAGAGGCTCACGTGTTTCGTTACAAATAGTCACAAAATTGTGACATACCTGTAGGGAGTGAGCTAAAGCACCACAAGTTCTTTTTTACTGTGAACATTAAGGTGACTCACTGGCTGTTTCAGGTTGACGATACTTGGTCTTTCCACGTTAGTTTGGTGTAATGGTTTAAAACGGAATATAAACTTTTCTTTTTCTAAGGGCTGCATGTTCACCTGATTTCACTTTCACTGAAGACATCAAGGATTATCTCGGTCACGTGATAAGTGAAAGAAAATTCCTATTTGATGTTATTCGTTCGAAATTTGTTCTTAAAACCATTCAAACCAACATCCTTATCATTTATATTAGCAAATTGATCTGTAGCGATCCTGAAAGAATTGAACTAATCAATACACACTGTGAAAACCAATGCTCATTTCTTCTCTTAAAGCCAATGTATGTTTTCACTGTTATGTCTTGTTTGTTTTTTGGTTTTGATGAGTATTTTGGCCGTACGATAAAATATTGCTGCTTCTGTGGAGAATCATCATAATCAGTTGAGTCTAGCACATTATTAAACAATCAGAGGAATAAACCTGAGCGGGCAGCAGTGAAGATGAATTGAGAACAACTGGACTAACACATGATTAAACGTTTAGACAGAGATTATGGTATGTATCCTTGAAACGAATGTGTTGGACTATAAATATGTACAGTAATAATGTGAACGTGTGCAAGAGCACAACACGGAGGCTTTGTGTTTCACCAAAAGTTCTCTGAGTTTAGCTTGTGTGTCCAATGTTGACCCGTGAAAATATGCTGGTTCTTTGTTTTCTGTGATTGTTATTGTGAAACCATTGTAGATACAGAACTGCATAGAATGTTGTGTACCCGTTTACTTGTGTAAGGATGCATAGATGATGTTTTTCGATTTCATATTATGTCCTCTTCTAGCCTAGTATGTTGTTATTGGTGTGCTCATGTTTACGTGGGGGGTTATTCGAATCAATAACTGAGTGTAATAATACGTCGGTTGGAAACAGGCCATATAGACTCATCAAATAGAGGAAGTACATATGTAGACTGATGTGGTTTTGTTTTATCGCACGGAAGACAACAGCGATTCGTGAAGTTCGTGGCCGACTATCGCTATTCGAGTGAATTGCCTCATGCTGACTAATTCGCTGCCAGTTTAAATGCGCAATATTCGTTTTGAGGCAGTAACAGTTCGCTCATATGGTTTCAAGGCCTTTAAATAGATTCTCCTCTTGGGTTTATCAATATAATCCTTTTTGAACTCAGTGACCTCTTTGGTGCATGAATTGTAGCTTCACCAACCCTGGACTGTTGTATGGTTCGTTTCTCATCGACGTACAATATCCACTTTTCGATGGTTTTTCCCGACGAGTTTACATTTGTTTTAAGTATGGACGACGTACATTTCCCGAAGCATTTACCACTGATCGGCATTCACTTCAATTCTTATCCACGTAGACTTTCGCCTTATCATATTGGGGTATCGGAGGGAGACGTCATTAAAATTTGAACTGTTATCGGTTGATTACCTACTACTTCGAGTATCCTTCGTCACCGTCAGTTTTACGTTTTTCGGAATTCACTACTGAACAGTTCTAGAGCTAATTGGCTTTTCTGGTTTGATGTTTCTTCCTGCCACAGTTGCCTTATACCCCCAGCTTACAGCAACTTAAAGCAATAGCCCCGATTCTTCTCGGCTTATGGGTTGTTATGAGTGAAAGAGAAAAAGGTCTTTGGTTGTGTTCCTGTTTTCCTGTTGGTCTAGGAGCCTCTTGTTGGATGTCTTGTAGATGTAAACAAAATATGAATGGAAGTAAATGAAAGCATACTTGACTAAAACTACTGGCTCACGGCCGTGCCAGTAACGAACACTGAAGCATACTGAAGCAACGTTCCGTCAGGTGTACACATTTAACGACCTACGAGAGTGGACTAGGAGCACTTTGCCCACGTAGTAACACGCTCATTCCATAACCCAGTTTCCACGATTAGTCTTCTGGGCGTTAGTCTTTGTTTGGTGGGAAGAGCTGCCAATAAACGACCTTGGGCGTGGAATATTATGTGAGTGAGAACTATATCTTCTGTCCTGTATGTATGCATTGAGACTGGATGTAATTCCGCCAGTCGGACGGATGATTTTTCGGAGCTCCGTGACCCTTTTAATGACTCGCCTATGAACACTTTTAATAAGTGCCAAATGTTTTATAAGATATGGGCGACAGGCTAATATGCTTGTTTCCAGGTGTGGGTGGATTCTGGAGGCGAACAAACCCCTCCCGGGATTAAATGTTATTGTGTTTTTTAGCCATGGTTGTACAATTTTTTCCGCGGACTTAAATTTCCTGTCACTAGATCTCATTCGCATACGGATTTGAATTGTTTAGCATCTCCAGATTTATAGTCAACGCAGTTTTGTTGGTGACTGCATTTGATGGCTTTGAAGTACATATTGTTTTCTAAAGACCATTTGGGCCACTAAGGAATGCGCCACAAAACATGTGTTATGATCGCTTGTGAAAACTCCCTCTACTTACCACAGACTCTGTGTAAAGACAGTTCTGTAATACATCAAGCCGGTTGGCGGGTTGAATGCCTGAAGTTCGAACGAATGTCTGTTCACTTTGTTTACTTAGCGTTCTATGACGCCCTCGTTGACCTTTTGAGGCAAACTAAACACTCAGACATCATCATACTAGCGGGCGATTTTAATGCTCAGCTTGGTCGTCTTTCTTCGGATGAGAAGCGGCTAGGAGGTATATTTGGTGTCCGGGGACAACGCACTGATAATTGCGAAAGACTGCTGCAGCTGTATACATCCCACGATCTGTATATTTCGAGCCGGGCATTCCAACACAGAAAATAGCACTGTGTTACTTGGAGACCTCCGTGTGCCTCCCAACCGTGGACTCAGTTGAATCATATAGCAGTTAGTTACAGGTGACGCCACTCTGTTAAGGACTGTCGAGCCTTTTGGAGCAACCACCTGGATTCGGACCATGGTGTTGTGCGTGCCCGTTTTGTTTTATCATTTGCCCAGAGGACACACGCTCGTAAATGTAAAGTGCTTAACTGGAATTCGAGCGATGAGGATGTAAAGAACGCTTACCAAAAGGCGTTGGTGAAGAAGTTACCCAGTTAGAGTCAAACGGAGGATCCTAATGAACACTGGGAACAAATCGCCGAAGCTATGAAGGCATGCGGCGAACAGGCATATTCCGATGGAGCTGTTCAGTTGCGACAGAACTGGATTTCTGTCACGTCGATAAACCTCATGAACAAGTTTCGCTTGATCCCACCTGGTTCTGTATATGATGACGACCGTCGAGAACTTAAACGCAAGCTGACTAAAAGC
>JTDE01000804.1:106701-160467 GCA_014338405.1 Paragonimus skrjabini miyazakii
TAATTTTCAACCTTCTTAGTAACGTTTTTTTCTAGGATATTCCACGTCACTGTTGAGGCGAGCGGCGGCCCGAGCCACAGTTCCTTTTGGTCAGGTTCATGGCTGTTATGATGATGATGTTTACTTAGCGGGGAATGTACTATTTTCAAGATATACAATTACTAAAATTTCATCATTAGCGTTGTGTACTGTTACTACTTGCTTCAACACATGTAAGACGCACAGGTATGGAAGATCTTGAAAAGACAAGCAATTACTCCTGAGTTCCGTTTAGCTTGATGGTATGATCTGGTGATATTTACATTATCAAGGGAAAATACCTCCAGGTGTTTATAGAAGTATGACTAAACACTAAGATTCGTAGACTCGTTGTAACCCTTGAGTAATGCTTAGATTGCTCGATCGAGATGTGACGATTACCTCATTACTAAGACTTCGCTCAAGCGGAGATCATAGAAATCATTAAGCTTGCTGAGTGATTTTTTGATTACCGGTAAGTAATATGTGATTGTGATTTTACATGAATTGAACATCACTCACAATGGATCACAAGTGTTGCCTTCCCATAGACTTTTCGGTTAGCCCTTTAAAAAAAAAACTATGGTCGAGTTTCGATCTTGTCAGAGCTCGTCAGTGGCGCATCTGCTTGCCGCGACGAATGCGTCTGAGGTTTTGCATATGATAATCCGGTCGTGCATAATGTGAATTCAATGGCGCAGTGATCAACACGGTTGCCTTATGTAGATGTGACCGGGGTTCTTGTTTCGGTCGTAGCAAGGATATGTACTACTGGTGAGCTCTAACCTGATTGAAACATGAGTTTCTTATCGCAAGAAGCTAACCAATTGTCTGTAGGAATGCGACAGTTGCAGTCCAACCACTTGAAGCGTAAGTGTTCGCATCATGTCGATAGCCTTCACTTCAAGTATTGTAAAATCTGGTATACGTCGTGTGACACACTGGTTCAGACTTAAGCTGCTCACTTTCGGGCGGAATCAACTTCTGATTGTTTTGCACCTTCTTAATATGATGTCACTCTTTGTTTCTTCTGTCGTATTCTCTTTTTCTACTCATTTTACCCATCGTCAGCCTTTTTTTATTTGATTTTCACCAACTCCGGTTTATATGTTTGTTGTTTCTATCCAAGGTCATTCTCAACTGCCATGCAGATGGAACAACAGCTTGTTAATCAGTGCCGTGTCTCATCTGCTAATGAGAAAGTTCTTACAGACTCGACAGCCTGGTACTCTTGCGGTTCCCCTTTGACCACTGGATTAGCCCAACTTCATATGGATCAAAGCTAACAGATTCTCGTTTCTGCGTACGTTGTGCTTTCGAAGTTTTGCGCCCATCGCTAATTTTATGCTTTACATTTAAAGCCTTGCATCTTGCTTGTTTATCGTTTTTTCAGTTTCTTGTAACGGCACTGTTTTTCCCCCGGATTATATATATATACTTGTATATGTATGTTTCTCACGCAGAGTTCTACACAATCGTTAACCGCTCTGAGACCAATTTTTCTTTGTATGCACCATTTGAAGCGCCAGACAATCTTCTCATAAAAAAACTATGTCATAAGGCAGGCCTTATTTGTACACAGACATGCATATACACAAACTTCCGCGCCAATTCAGGGAGCTCACTCATCCGCATCTAACCGATCGCTCGTGGTTTTCCTGTTATCTACTCCGCATCCTTTCCAGCATACAACTATGATCACAATCATTCGTAATTTTATGATTTTTTGGTTTCTTTTTTACTATTTTGATTTTGTTCTTTCCTCCATTTTAAACACTCATTCCGCTCGTTAAAATTGTCTCCTCCTTACTAGGTTCTCTCGTGTTTTTGCTTGCACTTGTTCACGTGCTAGCCTCACCCATATGCACATTCACATACACTGCTCAGCCAAGTTTGTTCTTCTTTCGCTTTGATTGTTTTTGTTATTTGGCTCAGGTATGTCATCAATCCCAGCGCACGTTCATTAGTCTTCATCTTCATCTATTGTTTAGTCCACAGTTTCTTACCAATTCCGAGCACGCGATTTCAATACTTTTTAATACATTTGTGCGTTGTTTTTGTCTTTCCAGAAAATTTTACTCTCTTCTCCACTTTACGTGTGTCTTCTATCGACAGAAGCAAATTGCTACTGTTAAGTTGGGAGGCTGTAAAATATGATGACATCCAAGTATGTGAAAAACTGTACCGTGTTGAATTCCAAGGCTTACCACATTCGGAATGTTCATTTATTAATCTAGCCAGAACACTCTAGAAATGGTCTGTAATTGTATGGCCTCTCACAGTGGAACGCAAACGCGATGTATGCGTTTCTGTTGTCTACCCCACTGTGTTTATGTGATCCGTTTAGTTTGGACGACTGTGAAGATATAAAACAATACCGGTGCAGACTCTTAAACCATTCTGAACTGACTTCGAGGTACGAAACGAGTACGTATTAAAGTGGAAACAGTACAGATATATAAGATAATATCTACCCCTAGATCATTCATATAGTTTGTTTTTGTTATCAGCCATCAATTGTATCACACTGGGGCGCAGTATTTGCCCAAAATAGAGTTAAGCACTGCTTGCCTATGTACCAATCCTACCATCACGACAAACCAAACTGGTAAAAAAATCAGCAAACAAGTACTAGCTAGGGTTGTAGATATTTGTGAGAATGTACGACTAACAACAGGGTTATGTTTATTCTAGGTCGAACAGACAAGTATCGTTAGCACAGATTCCGACAAACTTGGATATAATAGGTTGCTCTTCTTCAGTCCTAGTAATGTATATTATCTCCAGTACGGCAGTGACTTATGGTACAGCTTTGCTGTTTTTAGTCGCATCTTGACATTTGTGGGCTACTGTCTCGTGATCACTTGAGGGGAGGCTAGTCTGGAAAGATTAATAGGTCTGTGGGTCCCCGTATTGACCAAATAGTTGCTTGCCCACTGAGTGACCGTCAGTGTGTTATTCAGGAACACTGGAACACATTCTACGGGGTCATCAAAGCATTATCGTTTAGATGCCTCTGCCATTCTTGTTTTGTTACAAACAATGTTTGTTGACATTGTGGTTGCCTGTTAAGTAAGCAGTTAACCGAACTAGGCACATTGCAGACAGTCGTGGTAACTTGATCCGAGTATCCATTGGTTACTTGTACTTTTTATTTGCTTAAGGTTGTGCTTCCGATTTCTGTCGGTTCCTTCTTTTCCACATCCGATGTCACATGAGGCAGGAGAGTGACATTGATTGATAGCGATCGGCATACCCGGTTCGCATGTAGGAGTCGTCCAAGCAGACGATGGACATCCACAATCACTGATCTTCAGGTTTTTTCAGGAGAAACTTCTCGATGCAAAACCTAAGAGTCTTGTTACAATTGGCGAGCCAAAGACATTGTTAACACGCAGGTGCAGAAGACGGATAAGGAGCGACAGCTGTACTGAGCGAGAAGTAATAAATCAGTGTGCTTCTGTCTGAAGACTCTTCGTCATCATGCCGTTTAGTTTGGTAACACAATCTTCCAGATTAATTTTAACCGAAGCAAACATTCTCAGCCGTCTTTTTACTCTACTAGGCCGCATAGCGCATTGCGAAGTATATAGTCTAGCATTATCTGTTGCTTGGAAAATGTCAAACAACGATACACTATCGTCAACACAATCAGGGTAATTCGATCTTCTGTTGAGTTGGAAGTCCACGATAGTAGTTCCCTAATGTCTGCCTGCCGAGCTGCAGTGAATCGATGGAATATAGCGGATGCTGGAATCCTAGTTATGATCTGTCAGTCTTGTGGTTTTCGCAAGCTCTGTGACCCCTGGCTTAAATATGCGAACTGTTATCGAGCAACTGCATCAGATTTGACTGTTTTCCGTCGTTTACTTAACTTGAAGCAACTTAGCCAAGGCCTCTACTAACGTCTCCCCACCTTTGAAAAGTGTTGGCAGGTGATCATCTGAGTCAGCAGCTCTGTTACGTCTGCTAGCCGAAGGTCAAAGTATAAAATCTGCCGGACTAGACGTCTCTGAATGTTTATCATTGTTTATTCCACACAAGCGAGTTATATAACTTGAACGGTGCAGGTATTGTGTAGGTAATTGTACTGACATGAGAGGTGTTCGTCATGCACTCCACGGAATCGGTTGGAATTTTATACTTTCTGGAAACTAACGCCAGACTGCACTCCGATCGTGGTACAGCACAAAATTACCATCAAATAGTCTGAAATTGTTAGGGCGCCCAACCTGTAACCGTCCCAGGGCGCCTCCGTCGTGCGAACGAAGAAAAAAAACACTTGACTCAGTCCTCACTAGCGGAACTGTTCAAATCGTGTGAGACTTTTTTATACCGCTATGCACATATGCGATCCTAACTTTTTCTCATGGTGTGGTGGGAATGTGTTCATGCCGTGCCCTATAAATACCTTGTACTTGTCGCCCTAGCGGCACCCAGTTTTGTAGCGGAACAAAGCCTCTTACTTTGAACGCGTCTTTTGGCTTGCCTTGGGAGTGAATACGGGACAGTCGCGGTACTATTCGGGACCGAGATTTTCGTGTGAATTATTACCAGGACGAGAATCCGATTTAATCGAGCGCACCACTATACCAAGATCGAACCAGCGTATCGTTTAGGAGGGTTTACAACACATGCATGGTATCCAGTTGTGACTGCGGCCTTTATATCTCAGGACTCTGACAGTGAAACGGTTAATTTTCCAGCACAGTAGCTACCTCGGTAGGGTGTGATACAAAGGCAGTTACTGTGGGGGTGCATATTGTAGGTTAATCGCCGTAGGCGTTAGGGCAATAGCTTTTCAACAGAACTGTCATCATTTCCTACCTGAGTAGTGTTTCCTATGACAGAGAACACCAAATATATTTATATACTATGTGTATTAGTACAAGTTCGAGCATTTTGATAATATACAACCAGCCGAATGCGTCGATATTTTGCAAAATTAAACGGTATTTCCTTATTTCATACGCACAAATGACTCAAAAATCTGCTACTTGCTGCTTCATGAACAAACATTCGAAGATACCACTGTCATCTTTTGCAGTTCTCACTCCTGCGTTTGTTTTCACTGCAAACCAGGCATTTAGTGTACATCCCATCAGTAAGACGTCAACAAGCTGTGCTAGTCATTCTGCCTTGAACAATATTCGTAGGACCGCTGGATAGGAATCTGACTGGTAACGCAAAGACTGCCGAGTGAAATCTCCGTCCGGCTGTAACTTACTCGATATGAATGGAAACGAGACTAAAACCGGTTACGTTGGTGTGGTGATTTCGGAATGAGCATTGATGAACAGTTGAATTTGGAATACCGATTTGTGTTTCCAGGGTCGAAGTGGTATTGTAACATGCAAGCCGGCTGCTTACACTCTGACTATCCGTTAAACCTACGGACTAACTGCGGGGCAATGTGGAGACAGCGGTCTTCCGGAGTAGAGGTTCCAAAATCAGTCCTGTAAAAGGAAACAAGAAACAAGCGTGTGCCAAAGGCCCAGTAAGCCATGCACACAACTTACACAAACGAAAACTAAAACGGCGTCAACACAGCAGCACGTTTTGTTATGTAATTCGAAGTTAACCTGTGCGCGCTTGCCGGTTTCGACCGCACGTTACAGTATTAGTCAGTCTAGAACAGCTATGAATACAGTAAGACAGAAGATTATAAAAGACATCTAAGATTTTCATGAAGACAGTTTCACTCAGTGTCTGTGAAGCGTGGCCGCCCAGATCGGAAGATTTGAATAATCTTCATATATGTGAACTTAGGTAGAACCAGCAGGTATATATCAACAAACCCAAGTGGACTAACCAAATGTGTTCAATACACAATCGCTCATCATATTCAACTTACCTTGAGGGCGAGCCACAAAGGCTTTCTGTATGTGAGGAACGTGACAACGTTCTCTTTGTTGAGCATTCAAAAGATTGGGTCTTGTCAGCGTTTCTATCAGATTTTTACAGTAACTGTTGGAATACTGACCCCAAATAAAACGACCTCCCGAAACCGTTACCTGTCTCATTTAGGGAAAAAACTGAAAAAACATATTTGTGTTACAACCGATCACGCATGACAGGTCTGAAAACTCGATCAAATTGCGTCTAGACGAACACGAGTCTGTCAGGACCTATAAGTGTGACCACAAATTCGTAAATGTTGATGGAGGGCAAACGTTTTATCACTCGTAATAGTCCCTCCCTTCAGGCTACGGATAATTGTCCTAATGGACTATATGATTTAAACCAACGGAAATTTACAGCCGCTGAAGCTTGGTTTTTTGATTTTCAAGTGAAAAGTGTTAATAAACTATCTGGGACTGCTCACTTAGCATCTATTTCATTATCCAGATCTTTATGTGTATCACTTTTGACTCAATACATGAGTGCTCAAACCATTTTGGCTTGACATTTCAATTTGCCATCAACTTTCTGGTGGTATCAGATTCTACATAAACCGACCACAGAAAACCAGCTCAGATCTTCAAGAATTGTACAGTACTCCACCTTGAAGTTTTGAATGCTTTATGAACATTACAAACGAACTTTACAAACGAAAAAGAGATGTCGTTGTTTTAACTGAGGACGGTCGCACCAAGAAGTAAATAGTAGAGCTCAATCAACTTTTCAGAAGGGAAATTATACAGAGACCTGGGCGACTAGAGATAAACTTACATGGACGATATTCCGTTATGACCTCCGATAATTGCTTTCATGCTAATGGCATATTGTTCCTCAACAAAATGGAGGATTTTTGAATGGTGTGGAATATGTTAAAACCATCCATTTTCAGTACAAAGGAAACGTGGTATATGGCGGACAATAAAGACGATGAGATTACTACACCAGATATGGTTGTACACGAGCGCCATAGTTAGTGTGCAGGTAACCCAAGGCGCCAGCGGTACATGATCAGGTTCTTCTGAGCTTGCCTGAAACCGCATAGAGCATTGTACTTTTTAGCTAGTCATCCAGCTGTCTGATCGATGAGACCAATAGACCTCGTCTGCTCGCTAGTCACGTCATACACAGACTGACTTCTGTATGGTTCTCACAGTTCCTGGATGGTTTTAAATTCCCTGTGAGTGATTTCGACACCGGCGACGTCCATGTTGGACTCACGCCCTCTGCATCTGAACCTTACGACATAGTTATGAGGCCATAGTTGATCAAAAATATCAGAAGATTCACGTGGTGGAGAGTCTGTCTAAAAACTCTGGACGGAAAGTATACGGTTAGCACAATAATGCCTGTCTTGATCATAGTGACGACAAAGTCACCATATTTCAATTGACAGATAAAGTAAACATATCACTTCAAACGAAATTTCGTAAAATGTATTGGATAGTCGTGATCAAAGAACTTACCGGTATATGTTGATCTAATTCTACAGCTTATTCATCATTTAGCACTAACTGACAATTTATTGTTGGTGCTGTTACCGACACCATTGACAAGTATTTTCCCATCAGAAAACTTAGGTGACCCAGAAGCAAAACCCTATTTTGGCGCTACACTGAATATTTAATGATACTAAAGAGACTAGTTTGGAATGTGTATCGGCTGGAGAGAACTAATATGGCATACGGTTTAACGGTATGTTTTTTATTACGCGCTAAACTGTTTTGACCTGAAACTGCACAAGCGAAGGTACACGGGAACATCATGTATTGGAAGAATGTGTCACAATTAGGTCATAGGGTTCTAAATTTATAGGGCGAAACGATTACCATACATGGCCGACAACACAAGGAGCACCTCAAATGGGACGGTTGTATATGACAGTCAGACACACAGCAAATCAAATGAAACGGTCATGTATGACAACCAGGGTATCATAACAAATAATGTTACAGGGGGCGTTAGTATGTAAACTCAAAAAAATGCAGATAGCTTACATGTGTTCGACCGCACGGCTGCAATCTCATTGATTGTGTGTAACTATACCAACACTCACAACCATACTATCCGAACTGGGTCGATCGGTCGATATGGCGTGATGCTTCCTGGCTGCTTCGTTAGAAGATGCACCTTTTTACAGTATAGATCGTAACAGGGCAAAAATAGCTGTGTGAGTCAGTGAACGTCAGTACCAACCTCGCCTGATCAGCAGGGTTATTGACAATCGAAAACTGTCCTAGGGCGCAGTTGTTTACATCACCAAAGACCGTACAGCAATCTCTCACACGTGCCACACAGGTGGGATGGCAATCTCAATTACAGAAGTTGCCGACGTTCCTGGCAAGCAGTTTCTGAGTGTGTTTGTTGTCAGTTCCGCAGAGTTAGCGCAAACGTTTAGTACCAACACTACTGATGTCATCGGAACAGTTCCTTTCACACCTCACAGTGTCTCAGAAAACGCTTCTGAAAGTTAGTTTCCAGCTTGTTACCTCATTTCTCCTACAGTACCAAAGTAACACACCAGGGAGTTGTCAAAATCACTCTGTGAACATTTTAATTGACCTCTCCAAAAATCGGGAAAGTGCACATAATGTTAGCATGAAGTTTCCCAGTTATAGTACAGAAATCCTTTAATTCTTTGGCTCACCGATTACCTTTATGATCGCTGCATTAATATCAAAGTGACGGAGACTCTTTCAGATTAGTATTGTGTGTCTAACGGAATTTCACATGATTCCATACTAGAACCCGTGCTGTCTGTTCTGTTTGTGTTCGAACCCCCCCCCAGCCCATCAAGTCCTGGATGCCGTTATATGGTGATATTAAAATTGGGCATATAAAAGACAGTGTGCCAGAAAGTGTGAAGCTACATTGATAGCCACATTCCAGTTAACATGGCTAAATATTAAGTGATGAATCTTCATTATTCCGGCTGCGCAAGTTACCTTCAGCAAACTAACAAACTGGGTACTACATGTTAGCACGACTTGAACACGGATGTCTCAAGCAAACTTAGTCAGTGTTTCAGTGAACAAGAAATCAAACTCATTACTCATTAGTCTGTTGAGGATTTCATTCAGACTGTTTCACCATCCTGGTTAATTCAGTTAAGGCGTCTCCAATTTGAGCTAAATATCCAAGTTCGTCGTTCTTATTTTGTAAAGGCTATTATTTGTGTTGATAAAGTTCAACATATAGCGACAAAATGGGTCAAGACACTGCGTCCTGAACTCTACCCAAATAAGTTGCACAAACTGTGGCAGTTTCCTATACTCGACGAGCATATCCGAGAAGGCTTGATCTTAGTTTACAACATCTCTCATCAATTCCAACGTCCTTTAAGAAAAATACGTGGCACTAGCGAAAATAACCAGCTCGAAAGTAAATCGCTAAAACTGGAATACCAAGTGGACAGTTTGACTTGCAGAGAACATTCGCTTAGCTTTCAGGTATACTCAGTCTTAAGCAACCTACCAGAGTCTGTCGTAACTACATCATCAGTTATTGAACTCAACCATAGAGTTGAAGTACACATTCGAGACAGAAAATCGAGTGTTCAGCTAACTGGAGCATCGGAGTCACTGCAGTGGGATGAACGTACTCATGACCTCTCAAAGTTGATATTAGTCAGCTCTTGTTTGTTGTGTGTTGCAGCGCGATCGTTGTATGTTTCATTGTCAGTGATTGAAATTATATACTGCTCGTCATCCTCTGATTCTCTCTTCCGCGGTTTTCTTAGTAATGACCCACTGAAACTGAAACAATCATCTGATTTTTTTTTTTTTTAAATAAATTTTTAACCCTCTGTATTGAGTCCTATTTCAACATTTCAATTGACTGACGAAGAGTACGAGAATGACAACTGATCACTTAATACGAAGTTGTGGAGAGAGTTGCCGTTAGCTTCACCATTATGCGTCACATTTATCAGCTTGAATTGGGCCATCGTCGCTCAGATACTAGGGCTGTAGATTGTAAGTAGGATAACGGCTTATCGCACTGGGTCAAGTAAATGTTGCCACTGTGTAACCGGTGTGTATTTTTGACACAGTTTCACTCTCACCTGTTAGGAGTAGGATTTTTGTTGTCGGATATTTGAGATCAGGCAGAGAATTTTCCAGAAAATAGGTCATATTCTCACCCTCCTTCCACCTCTAAAATAGTTTCACCTCTTCTCACCATGGTCACGTGAACAGTTAGCACCGGTGACAGTTACCGATGTATTGTTGTTGATAATGATAATGAAGGGGACACCTTCCAAGTACGTACTGATTTTGTTCATGGAAGAAACGTGTTTCAGATTCATTTTAACTTTCCTGATTTTCACTTGCTAAATATCCGTCTACACGCCAGCAAACTCTACTGTCTATATATCAGCCTAACACACTAGATATTCAATTTTCAACTCTACACCATTGTGACCAACCATACAGACCCTCTCTGACCGAATAGACCCGACAACAAGTTGTTTTTTCGACTACCAAATAAACAGTGACGCTCTATGTAATCTTTTCCTTAGTTTAACCCTATGTTTAATCGGTTAAATTAAACAGAGTGCCTGCTGGATGGTTTCGCGAGCTGTCTTCGCAGATTTATATACTCAAGTGGACAGTAGCAGGCATCCCCAGACGGTTAACTACGCTTTTATGAAGCAGCTGGAATTAAGCGCTTTCTAAGCAAGCTGGTACTGAAACCAATGAGTTTTCTTGAACCTGCCGCTTTATGTTAATCGGCAGTACTTCCAGTCTGCATTCAAATGAACCAACGTAATGTTCTCTTTGTCCCATGATTCCAAATAAAATTTAATTCTTCAACTTATTCGTCCGTGTTAATACCAGTAAAAGAATACTGGCCGATTTTAGTTGATTCCATTCTAAATGACCTTCGTATTACCTACTTGTGACCCGGTATATCTTCTCCAAGCCATGCCAAGTCAACAATACGTTTTATATACTTCGAGAGGCCTACTTCAGCTTTGCATATACACCTAGGTTTATTTAAAATTTCCTTCAGTTACATCTAACTCGAATAAAATGCACATCAGCCACAACTAATTGCAACCTTCACTTTTCCATAAACTACTCAATCAGCCCCAATCGAAGCTCTTCACTCGAGTTTCGCTTTTGTAAATTGTCGTCAGCAGTACAGAACCTTGCCACTTCCAAAATTTTAACTCCTGACACGGTTTCATGACGCAGCCATGTTGACAGTGACTTAGTCGACCTGAGTGCAGGTATGACCTAGTTAACATAACAGGGCTCAGCCACCTTTGCTTGTGTATATTGTTCAAATAGTCCGATCATTTCGACAGCAGGCAATTGTTGTCCGCCAGCCGCAATGAGATCAATCTATCTAATTTTTAGTAGACTTGCTAAAACACATTTTTCCAGAGTGCTGAGAAGTGTCCGGGCGTTGATTAGTCTAAAATGAACATACTTCACGCTGTGTCGTAGCATTCCCATTCTCTTAGACTCTTCAGCTAGCCCCTTTCGAGAAGAAATCCCATACTACCGAGACAATGTAGCAATCTGAACAGTACTCACAAGTGAATATGGATGTGTTCACGTATGATACTTCGCTCGTGCTGAATGTGTGCCCAATAGCGCAGTGATCAACATGGTTGTCTCCTGAAGTCGTAGCCGGAGTTACTCTCCCTTTCGAGAACAGGATAAGTACTATTGACGAGCCCTATACAGAGCGAAACTTGGGTCTGGTCTTTCTTTTAGTAAGAATCTGTCTAGAAATTCCATATGGGTATGAAGGCTGTGGTCAGATGTGAGTGGTTTCAACTTGAAACTGTTGAGTGGAATGGCAAAAAGATGTATTGCTGATTTTTAAGCACGATCAATGATTCTTTCTCGCAAATTGACAAAAGATTTTGCGCGACACTTGCCTTCGGTTTGTGTTGATCTATTTTGTTCTATTGTTTTACTACTCATTAGTAGGCTTTTCTAATGTGCACAAGATATCCATGCTTACGCAGTTCCCTCGAATAGTTTGGTAGGCGTGGAGTTAAGCTTACTTACGGATAATCTGCAGGTCGACGCGTGCCCCTTGCAATTTATTAGAAAGCACAATAACCTCATTATCCAAATAGTAGAGGCAACGACGTTACCGAAGAAGACAGTGTACTTAGAACTCTCGTTTTATGGAGACAACTGGTCAGCAATGACAGAGTCACTGGCAGCCCTTGCATTCAGGAGTTATCACACCGCAAAACTGTATAGTACAGCGAACCAGATTTCTATTGATCTTCTCGGCTATGAGTAAACAGACTCCGTCTGTCACATTCCACTGTTTATACAAAAATTCGTGTGGCTGCGATATGAGATATATAGGGAAGACAATCGGATTATTAGATGCCCTTATCGAGCAGCATGTTCCCAAATGAATGGAAACTCAGCTAGAAACTCCAGGCACCTGTGTACATGCAGATGAACTGTACCTAGCGTCATCAATAGCAAAACACATAGTACAAACAGGAGACAGAGTCATAAGTCCTGATTTCCCGGGGCAACCGGGAACGCATCCTGTAAATTACGGAGGCTTAGGTTTTCAAGCATGTCTTACCGTAACATGAACGCCGAAAGCTTCTTACACACCGTTTGTTCACCTTCTTACCACCAGGTTTTAGTGGTCAGCGTTGTAAGGCGCTTAGTTAATTCGTTACGCGAATGACTTCTTCATACCTAGGTCTACGCTGAAATGTTTGTATTCAGTCATCGCCGATCGTATGATACGCCGATCAGCGGCAAGCATTAAAAAGCAACTGCACTTGTTGTGAAGTGGAAATTTTCCGGATACAGAACAGTCTGACGCACCCAATCTTTTGAGTGTTGTAGGCACAAACGCATCATGTCAAGACATCTGTTGCTCCGTTGCAAATTTCCCATTTCACCTAGTCCCGGAATGTGCACCGACGTCATTCACAATTGAAAAATCTCATCAGCTCTCATCCCAGTTGGTTTCAGCCAAACGACCCACAAGATCTATCCCATCTGATTGTCCCGATTTGGGCGCTTGTTCTTCCAGATAGTGCCATTCTATCGAACAGGTCTGTGTAGAGAAACGAAGACTACTAATTTCTAAGTCAGTTCTACCATCCAGATCGACACAACCGAAGTACTTGGACTCCAATTTACGTAAAAGAAACTGTCACGTATCACAATCCATCGAACAAGGCTTCTAGTGATCAGAATTGGACAACGAACCTCTTCCACCAGACAGCTTTTCGAGCGAAACTCATTCACTCTGTCAAAAATTATCATCGACTTTCGAACATCAGTCAAGACGAATGGCATGTGACAATATCCCAAGCTCACTTACTTCTACATGCTCGGACCTTTTAGATCGTCAAACTGATACGCCTCAATCAACCGTCAGTAACATCCGGTGAACTACCTATAAAGCTACCGATCACTGACTTGAGTCTAAGCATGCCTACCAGACAAGGAGCAAATCTAGGAATCCTACATCCTTGACATCCATAAACACTGTAACTCCCTTCATCAACTGCTGAAGCAGTGACGACTATCGTTCCTCTTATGGTGCTACCGATTACGACAACCCTCTTCTACAGAGTGCAATTTCATGTGGTAAAACCCTCGTCGCTCCAACCTCAGAAGCTGAAGTCACTCAGGTAATCCATTCTCTGGAAGGGTCTGCGTTCAGATCCGACCGCTTCACATCCGCCTACATAGATTGTTTCCGTGATAAATCACTGACATCGCTTTCTAATTTACTAATGATTATCGCGCAACTTCCATCACAGCTGAACACTGCTCGCACAACATTTATATCCAAGATCTTCATCTCGCTTACACCATCTGAATTTCGTTCGATTTGCACTTTTTTCGTGTGATCACAAGGTGCTTCCATGAAATTTTGTTAAATGATTGGATCCCTTTTCTATTTTTTGCTAGGCAGCAATTTGGCCTTCCACATTGAGATGGATCATCTGAGACGACAACTCTTCGCTATAGCTTGCTTCGACATTCTCAAACAAAGTACCGTAAATGTTTGTTGACAAACACTGACATGTAAAAGGCATTTAACCTCATACCCCTTGAACCTCTGATAAGTAGCCACTGCCAATGGTTTGTCTGCTATTTTAAGCAACTGCCTACTTTCGATTTTTAAGTCGGGTTAGTCATATTCTGAAAGCTGTGTGCTTTTCCCAATAAGAAATGTTGGTCAAGTAGGCCTTCTTTCTACAGGTTTTGTTTATAATGGCCTCGTACGAACCTTTCCTATCCTCATTTGATTCTGACTTTGTCCTAAACAAATCCAATGACCAATTGGACTATCTGGTGTATGCGAATGATTTCATACTAAAAGCTCTTTCGACAGAACTACTGACAATCAGACCGAGACATCTACAAGATCGTTTGCTTGAAATCGGTTCGACCGTAAGCCACTCAAAGACCCAATCCATTCACACAAAAGCAGATAGACAAAGGTGTACCACTGGTGTTGACTAATGATACTTGGAAATAAGTTGGATCATTATTGTTTCCTCCTTTCCTACAACGAGAATTCAAGGTTCTAGGCATACGGCTGAACAGAAGGAAATTCTTACCAAAAACTACAGCTGCCGAGCCATCAAAAATGTTAAACGATATGACGCCAGTGCTTCTAAAATCCCGGCAAAATACCGAAATCTTACGGACGCATCTGCTATCTAGATTGATCTATCAATTATTTTTCAGCGCTGCCCATAAAACGACGTTTAAGTCCTTAGATCTAGCAGTGAAGATGAATATTAAGCAGTGGCTTCGGTCGCTCAAAGACACGTCCAACGCTTTTTTTACTCGGATATCAATTCCGCCGGCCTCGGAGTAGCATGTATTCAGTTTCGTACGTCTCCGAATGAAAAATTTCCCTTCAAAAAATAATTGTCACGAAGGAATACGGTTCTACAGTGGGCTCTACGCGATCCCTCATCTGAACCATCAGCGCAATTCAAGTTAGAGCCGACGTGTTTTCCACGCAAGTCTATCGACCAGTCGTCCATCTAAAATCACTGGATGAAGTAAAATTCCGACCTGGTATCAACTATGAAAATTTGTCTTCATACCATCTTACCTATTCTGACAGGTGCATACGACACAATATTGTAGCTGCACCAGTGATTCGTAAATTGAGAATCAAGAAGCACCCTATGATCCCATAACCACATATCCTCACGGGCAACTCTTTTTTCAAGCACAACATCACAGAAGGTGCATCCTTCTTTGTCGGTGTGGCTATTTGTGACCCGTACAGAATGGAAGCCTCAGTCGAATTGAAGAACGATATATACCGTTTTCGAGAAACTGGTTGGTGCACTTTTGCCTTTCTCCAAAATATCGCAATGTCCAATTATATTTAATAGCAAAGGATTCATTCATTTATCATCACAAATTGCTCCAGAAAATCGGTCTCTGAAAATGTGTTATCTCAGACATATGTTTACCGTCTACTCCAGGATACCTCAGAATAATCAGTTCATATATGAGAGGCACTTAATGTACTTGTGACATAACCATACATAAATTTCAGTAAACGTTTATTTCTGATACGCTGATTCAAATATGTACCATGTAATGCATCAATTACAATAGCGAAACATGCGTATCATCTACGCAGGAGCATTATACCCATCTTGACGAGTCGTATAAATCTTGAGTCTGGGAAGTGTATTATGTCTTTAGTTGAAAATAGTTTTTTGGTGTTAAATGTTAATTTCATCCAAAATCATCAAGGTTACGAGTTGTTTCGAATAAGGTCAATGATTTTTTTACTGAGAATACTGCTACAACCCGGTGATTGTTTTAGAGATCAGGCAAAATATAGTCTTTTGACAAAGATCACGAAAGCACCTTGGTAAACACCACATTCGGTAGGGGAGAACACAGGCTCTGATAATTCGACTGAACCGATGGTGTAGAATGGATGGTAAATTTAAGCACTAGAAGTCAACGATTTCGCAGACCTTAGTGAGATCGTTAACATGTAGAGAATGTGTCATGTTTTTTTTCAATATAATCATTATATATGTGACAGAAGAAAGTGGATATAAAGGTTCCTCATTTAAAGGACAGAAGTGGAATGCACTAAGCAGTTCTCCGTATTGATCCCGTTTGGAGACCGAAAACCAACGTTGATACACGTGTATATGTCAAGAGATGTTCTGCTAGACTCTGTGCAACTTGATAGTTCGAGTAAACTGCCCAGCATTATGGAAGATACAAACCTAGTTGTGTTTTTCACCGTCAACACCACACATTCTTCTCAACTTATTACAAAAGTCTGATCAAGAACTAGCACACATGCAACCTAAATGAGAATACTAACTGAGAGCGGATTATGCCCTGCCTCCTCTTCCGTCATCAGTTGACACGCTGACAAAGAATAGAACAGTTGAACCTCAGTCGTAAAGCCAAGTATATTGGATCCATTTCGTGATTTGTCTATTTGAGGTCCATTCAAAGCTGTTAAAGCAGAAGTTAGCAGTTTTGCTATCTCTCTATCGACACACCTCGCCGAGCACACAGATCGACAGAACTTGGAAAACAGCCTCTCCAGTGGTGCCACGGGGTTTAAACTTACTGCGGAGTGCGAAAACACCTAACAAGAGCGATTTGTGCCAGGTGGTTGACCGTACACACTTATTTTGAGTGCAGCCCGAATGTGCTGGCTAGCTGACCGTATGCATTGTACGAGTTCGCAAAAATTAACGCAAATGTCCGAGTGTGAACCGAATACGTGTTCATCACTGTGTGATGGTGTCGGCTCAAATGAGACGTTGAAGTAGTCAGTGTCATCTGTAAGGCATAGTAATCTCAATGATTCAAGGACTTTTGAAATCGATCGTCATAATTGGTGTGTTGGGGTCGTTTAGTATTGATTTTGCAAGGTAACTGTTTATCTCTGTCTGCTTTCTGGCCTACGTCTTGAGTTCTGTTCGACTAACCACAGTTGGCTTTGCGTCTTTTTGTTTCAGTGGTCTGTTGCTAACCCCGTACCTACCTTGTATATTTGTCATCAGCAAACGGTCAGTTCATATGCATGTTGTTTCATTCTTATTGGAAGTGAAATTCATTCATTCAGATCCACTCCTACAGTTCTGATGCTTAAACACTCTTCCTTAACCACAGTTCTCGATTTCCAAATTTGATGAGTGTATACAAGTCGTTGTTAGGTCTACTAAACAAGCACCACTTAATAATACAACTTTTTTGGTCAACGGCTTTTTCCGTCAACTTCAGTGTGAATGACTTGGGGAAATACACGGAGACAACTAATCCTCTGGATCATTTGATAAAGTCAATATGATACAGTATGATGGATGATTACTCGAGTACAAATAGGAACTCTCTCAGTTCAGCTGATAACGTGCACCTTTTTCTTATCTAAGTGATGAATCTGGCCAATACAATGATTGATCGTGAACAGGTTTAATTTAACGAAAACATCTGCTACACTTATTAACGTAAAATCGGGACAACATAAATCCACGTCACCGAATCACTAAGAGCCTTATGACTTCTTTAGGACCACCACGTTCAAAATTTTGGATGATGAGACAAATCTTTAGAAAGTTACCCACTACACTAATTGAAGGATGCGTCACATTTAACGAAGTGTTGTTTTGAATCTTGGTGAAACGTGAAACTCTGAAAAGTCTATGGGAATGCGACAGCTGCGATCAACTGTGGATGATGTTCAATCCATATGAAAATCAAAATCCCCTACTACTCATCAATAATCAAATGCCGCTCAACAAGGCAATGATTTTCTATGATTGCAACTTGGAAAGAAGTCCTAGTCGGGGGATCATCGATTGGAGTTTACAGACAGTAACTGTGTCTCCATTTCGGGACGATCGGGCAACCTGATCATTACTCACAAGCGAAAGTGGTTGAGCGTTCACATATGATAATTCGGTCGTGCCTAACGTGAGATCAATGGCGCAGTGGTAAACACGGTTACCTCATGAACAGCATGTCCGTGGTTCTAGTCCCGACAGTGGCGAGGATATGCACTACTGGCGAGCTCTAATGAGAACGAGACTCGAGTCTCGTGCTTCTTTTCGAAATGGGCCGACTGGAAAGTCTATGGGAATGCGACAGCTGCGATCAATTGTGGGTGATGTTCAATCCATATGAAAATCAAAATCCCCTACTACTACTACTCATCAGTAAACTAGAATAACATTGTAGCCATTTCAGTTAAAAATTGACGCTGTCCTCAAAATTATTTGCTGCGAGCAACTTCTCTGATGTGTTGTTGTGACTTTCTACACGAACATATTTGACCAAATAGCTGGATATAAACTTAACCGACTTAAACATGAGCCGGTAGATTGTAGAGACTGTGGGTGCAACCACGTTAGGTGTAGTTGCATGACATTTTGTAACGGGACGACTAAAGTATACAAAGGACAGCGATCACAGTCAGTCTCGACGCAATCCAAGACCAGAGAAAAGACGTAACGAACAACCACAACCAGTGTATTGATGATACAGAGACGAGGCGGCGATCCGCACAACGCCAATACCAACACGAAAATCAAAGTCCCAACAACAACGGGTTCTCAAATCGTTCAAACAAGTAAGTCCAGGGGGAATGAAATGTCGCAGTTTTAGGGACGTTCATGTCGTGTGGGACACGTTTAATAATATGTAGGCGGACGACCTGAAATAGATAACAAGAGAGAGAACGTCAGCGGAAAGTTTAAATCGCATGCGCAGCAGTTTCTGTATTGTTACAATTTTACAATTTGGATTGTGCTCTTATCTTGAAACCGCTGGCTATAACAACCAGCGATCTATTTTGGAGCTGTATCTCAATTCAGACAGTGTTGTGGCATCAAAAAATTGTGCCAAACTTAAAAATTCACCTTTGCTTATGATGAGTTACAAGGTAGCCGGGGGGGGGGTTTGACCCTTAAGGTTTGTTCAATATAATGACTACCTGTCTCACGATACCGTTCAGACAGAATTGAAGAATGATATTGTTACTGAACTGCAACATAATGGATTCACTTATCATCAATCACCTGGAAAACGCTTTTTTAAAAGTATAACAGTAAGGATCTACGCCAAGCGGAGTCGAAAATAATACAAGTTCTGTAGATGTACATTAACAATCCATTTTAGGCTGACGATGGTCATTGAGTAATTCGAAAATTTGCATTGGCAAATGTGCTTCAGGCTGCTATGGTTTCCGAAATAAACAATTCCTCTTGTAGTTGAGCTTATTATACCAGGTCTGGTACGATGCTGAAGACTGATATTTTGGAATCCAACCCGGTATTTGATACTATTGTGAGTAAGGTTATGACTAACAATGTACACTTCTTTGCAACTGAGATCTGTTTTATAAACCATTTTAACAAATTAGGGTGCATTGATTCTGCATTGCAGAATTCCATTTGTGAGACTATTTTCAACATAAAGTAGATCCACAATTGTGGATAGAGTGAACCGATCAACACTTCCGATATATTTAGTTCCTGAAAATATGTCATGTAAGGTAAACCTGCAGATCATGCAGTCCACAGTGTTAATAACAGTTATATTGTTTACAAAATGAGCAGTCAGGTCTATCCCAATTTGTTCCACATCTTACTACACCAAAAATAAAACTCACAATATACTGCAGTGTATCTTGATTACACGCCTTGTGTGTTCGGTCAGTTATAGCCGCTTGTTTGATGCGTATGACTTACGTGCGCTTATTGCTATCTAAAAGCGGTTTGAATGTCACTCAAAGCTATTGCATTTATGCGAACTTTACGGCTAATGTCCATCAAAGTAATGCACCAGACACTAGTCCTGCACTTGTTACAGCTCATCAGCAGGGTCTTCTATCGTCTTAACTGGGAGTTGAGCTCCGATCCACCTGTTTCCGAGTCAACTGTGCTAAAGACTCCGCCGTTGACCTCTCCTTAGGCACATCAGAATTACTGTCACATGTAGTGGCTAGTTTCTGGGCTAGCCGTGGAAGACTTCGAACCATCGGCACAACAAGTATCTCGGTAGCTGTGATATGTTAAGTTGAGCGCCAACGATGAAGCTATAATTTGGACCTATGATAACGATTTTTAAGCAGATCGATAATGTGTTTATCAGATGTTTCAAAGGACGAAGCAGTATTTCAATTCGAGCAGTTGGTTTTGACGCTACAGCTGCGCTGATAAGTTTAATTTTTGTCTAACCATTTTGGACTGACTCCTCCTACGCTTTAGTCACGCCAGCTTGGTGGTTTCTCTAATTCCGCTCTAATTCCAGCTAAGACGTTCGCAGTGAACAAGTTGGTTAGCCAGATTGATACGTTGGTGTAATGTGGGGCATTTCTTGAAGGGGGGCTTCGGTGCACGTGACCGAGTTGCTGATTCCCCGTTGCGGTTGGAGAGTGTTCACTCATTGTCAAATGGTTACAGCGGAGGCTGTGCTACACCTGTAAGAAAAAATCCTTGCCTTGGGAAGTTCACGCTAATGGAAACACTAAACCGTTGATCTGAATTCAGGATGTGCATTTTATAGACCAATATTCACAGTTTTATCTTTAAGGGTGCACTGTTTGGTCTTTCGGGTTTCAGTGACAACAGCGATTGCTTCTGATGTGCCTGGATAATTAGCCACTACATTTTCATGTTTTGTTAATTTGGTATATTACCCATAATAAAATTACTGTAGTTGGCTCTTGCATCATTTACTGTTTTACAAACAGATGTTATCTGTCCGAATGTTAACTTGCAATGATTAGTTAATTTGGGTGGACTGCACGCAGCCAAATTGAATGTGACATCGGGGAGATTCTGTCCTTCATTTTAAAGACAATTACAGAAGAACATCGCACCTGTTTGACACTGTTTGGAAATCAGTTGGTGCTAACAATGCCGTCGGTCACCAAACAACGCAGGTGGTGATTACTAACATGGAGAACCATTCATATGTACTTTCGTTTGTGCAGCACTCAAATCGTCCGGAATTATCTAAGTATCCAAGCCAACTGTCAGACTTTCAGGTGATCTACTTAGTTAGGCGTTCAACATGAGGAGCAAACTGATAGACATATCGAGTTTTAAATTCACGGGATGTTTGGCTTAGTTTTTTCATCATTTTCGTAACCAGATAGTATTGTGTTTTGGGCTGCCGCTCAACTCAACATTGAAGTGGAATATCCTAGATGAATAAACTTTACCAAAAGGGTTGAAAATTAATTGAAAGAAGATTAGGCGGAATTGCTAGAAATGATATGGATTCAACTACGCCAATGACTGCGACACACCACCATCTCGGGTAGCGTTTCTGACCAGCGATTTGAGTAGTTACGATGATTCCAGCCAGGCAGGAAACACTTCTTCACTTTGCTCAATGGAACAGTCAGGGTCATCATATATCGTGACCACGTTGTTGTTTGACCACCACACAGTTCACCCAACTGTTGGCGGTCTCAGTATATAATGCTCGATACGGTAAACGATTAGATGGAATAGGCGACCCAACCGTCGTGCGACCTGATTAGTTGACCAATTGATCGCGCATCTTGAGCCTTCTGGGATACGTGCCGGCGAACGGCCGTATTGCCCACCCGATCATGTAGGCTAAGTGACAGAGACAATAATGATAAACACAACAAGTCTGTTGATATCTTTCTTGCGAACAGGCCACGTTTCCGAATCATGGAGCAAAACAGATAGTACACAAACATTATATACCCTTCCTTTCAGCCACAACCGAATGTCTTTTCGACGCCACAGATGATGCAGGTTGGCAAATACAACTTGTGCCTCAGTGATATCTCATCAGCAATACTGCAAGCTGACGAGATATTGTTATTCAAGCGCGTGAAACTACACACAATCTCAAACGGATTACTCCTGGTACGAAAGGTAGGAGTGGGGATGCCTTAGTCCTGAAGCAGCACTACACTTTGTAGGTGTGAAACGCATTCCATACAAACCAGCCCGGTCACTCACCTTGTCCAGCATGGTCTGCATGTCTTCGGTAGAGGGGCTAAGTAAGACAGCGTCATCTGCATACTCCAGGTCATTCAACCTAACGCTACGAAGAAGCTCGACACTGACCCCACTGGATTCCTGAAGCTCACTTTCCAGTACTGAACAGGGAGGGGAAAATCGGACACTCCTGACAAACTCCACCAGAAGCGATGAACGCTCGAGACATTTGTCCATAAACTCTAGCCTTGCTTGCAGAGTGAGCATACAGTGATCTCAACAGATTCACATATTTCTCTGGCACTTCCTCGCGAAGGAGACAGTTCCAGAGAATCAAAAGCAGCATTTAGGCTTAAAAAAACCACGACTGTCGGCTGCCTATATGAATGCTGACGTTCCAAGATTCGTCGCAGGATGAAAATGCGAACAACGTATTCTCGACCAGATCGGAATCCTGCATGTTCTTCGTGTGTATGACTTTCTCTGGGCTATGTGAGCTGACGTAAAATGAGACCAGTGAGTAACTTGGACGTGACAGACACCAAACTAATGCCTCTGTGGTTGTTACAAAGACTTCGGGCCCTCTTTTTAAAAACGGGAATGGCTGTTGATAGGAATCAATCACAAGGCACATCTTCAGATTCCCAAATCATCTGAAGAAGTTTCGTCAGTTTTGATGTCAACATCTCTCCACCATACTTGAAATGGGGAGAAGGGAGGAGATCTGGTTCAAGAACCTTGGTACACTTCGATAGTATAAGCTTTAGGGCCAGTTCTGCTCCCGACGGAGGATTGTTTGAAAAGTAGTAGCTGACCATTCGGGTCCCGTCCTCCTCAACTGTTCCTCAAAGTGTTCAGTCTACCTGCTAAGTTGACGCAATTGGTTGGTGACAAGTAAACCATCGTTTTCACCTATGGCTTCACTTACACTGACTCGGCGGCCAATACAACCACGGATCAGGTAACAATGCTTTTTGCTATTCCCAGATAAAACGCTCTTTCTGTCTCTTTTGACTGTTCAATCAAGTGTTGCTCACAGTTTTTGCGCAAGCTTTAGTCAGCTTGTGTTTAAGTTCTTGACGGTTGTCTTCATATTCAGAACCAGGTGGGATCGATCAACGCTTGTTCATGAGGTTTATCGACATGATGGAAATCTATTTCTTTCGCAATAGAACAGCTCCTTCGGAATACACCTCTTTGCAACAAGTTTTCATAGCTGCCGCTATTTGTCCCCATTGTTCGTTAGGTTCTCTCACCTGATTCAAACTGAAAAATTTTTGCACTAGTGCTTCAAGGTGAGTGTTATCTACACACTCCTCTCTTGAATATCATTTACTAGTACGTGACAAAACAAAATGGGCACCTGCAACAAAATGATCTGAATACATATGGTTAATTCAAAAGGCATGACAGTCTTCAACACAGTGGCGTCACCTGTAACTGACTGTTGTATGATCCAACTTTGTTTACGGCTGAGAAGCTTAGAGTGGTCTCCCTGTAACACAGTGCCATCCTACGTCATCAGATTGACCCACTTAGATCGTTCAAAATATTATTACATCAAAAGAAACCGAAGCTACTGGCCTTTATCGAAGCCATGTTGATCAGAACTCACCAGCCGGTGCTTTGTGCACAAAAGTGGTTGAAACAACCCATAGGGTTGCCGTGGTGGTGAGGACATAGTGTGTGGTGTGACTGTATGCGTGTCCGTACCCTGTCTATCTCTATTTGTGTGTCATATATAACTCGCATGTTTTACGTTTGCGACTGATGAGAGTAAACGAAATGTTAACATATCGCAACATATGTCGTCTTACTGCACTTATGAAGTTATTAAAGGGAACACAGTGTTTCAAGTTACAACGTTGTTTAATTTTCCCATTTTGTTGCTGAAAAATAACTGAAAATACATAAACCACCTTTCCCAGTCAAAGTCGTGTTAGCGCTTGCTCGATAGCCAGGGCAACCACAACAAAACCAAAACCATGCAACACGAACTGTATGTTACACATTAGATATGTAACCAGGAGAGTTGGAAAAGCACCTGGAGGATGTGATCACTGCTCAAGTCTGTGAAATATCGGAAACTCGCAAAGCTGATATCCCACTACGACCAAGTTCATCCCTACTGAACATACCGACGTACAATTTGACCAAAGATCTACTCAAGCGACGACGATGATATTTCATTGACCGGTCACGACATTCCATCAGCAATGTTTTGCAACTCTCGTGCAAACTGAGAAACGTCAGGAAAAAGGGGGATCAGACATAGATTTCGTTATACGTTATACCGCTGTTCACCTCCATCGACCTCACCCTGGCCAAAGTACCACTGCAGAGATTTCTGCACGAAAAAGCTCTACCGAACGAGTTCTTGAAACCAGAAAGCATATGCAACTTTATTGTCCTACTTTTGTCAACTTAATTTGCATTCAATGGTACAATATATGAACAACCTAAGGGAATTCCAATGAACTCGCCTGTATCCAGATTCATCATCGAGGTTAGAGAACATTGTGCTGCCAAAGATTAAGTCAAAATTGTGAAAACGATTTCCCGACGATACTTTGTAATCCCTAAACCCTCAGTGATAGAAGACACGCACAGTCTTCCCCAGAACATCTTGAATGATAATAATTTTACCATGGAGGTTGAAGCCAACAACAAACTGCCGTTCTTGGATATACTAATAAGCCAGAAACTTGAAGAAACGCTGGACGTAAGCCGAACGGATATGAGAAAACATATTGTACGTTGTGCTAATGCTCAGTATTAAGTAAATTCTTGGTTAAGCCACAACAAGTTAAAACCAAAAGAGTTATCGGCTTCGCAACGTTTTGACCCTCTCGGAGAGCCGTTATCAAGCGATTTAAATCAGAAAATTCACACTATACAAGCTGCAAATGAGGTAGTTATCAACTGGCACATGTTTGGACGTAAATTTGTTGGGCTCTGAACTGATAAAGTTCGTTCCCACCGTTTGCATTCCCTATTTTTCACCACTAACCTAACAATTGTTCTCATTTCCTTACCCACCCAATTTTGTTTCATTGAACTGATTTATCATTAAACGTCCACAGTGTTAGTAGTCATTCTTGTCCTGACCTCCTCGCATGACGGTTCACCCTCAACTACGCCGGTCCTATTGGGAACCCATGCGTTTGGTGAACGAGACTATCATCGTGAACGACGGAGGTTTGTCTATTGTAATTATTGATGCATTTTTTATAATAGTACCTTATAAATATTTCGGTCCAATCTTGTTTTCAATTTGGGGATCCGTTTCTAAGCTATGCGTAACTCAACGATCAGACGTAGATCGTTACACTGGAGACTTCAGTTTATCGAAAAACAACACACACTGATCAGTTTTCACAACCATTCAGTCTACCCTAAAAGGGGCTGCAATCAAACTCTATTTGATAGAGCTGAAACACACTTCAGTGCCACATAACTCGGAAGAAAAGAAGAAAAATAATTTTACTGAGTGTTTCTTCGCAGTGGACTGCCACGGAATTTAATCAGACGGAGTTTGTTACAAAAGGAGAGAGACTCCAGTTTTACGCAATCATCGTCGAAACGAATTGTACCCCATGCGGTAAAACTATATAAACAGCAATGAACAGCCTAAGCCCGCCGATAAAAGAAGCGGTATCTACAAAATTCAATGGAATGACTGTGGACGACATTACGTTGAGCACACCGGAAGGAGATTACCAACACGAATACCTGAGCACAAACTGACCATCCAGAGACATGACATATTTTCTTTTATCTCCCTCCACGAAGATCATACTGGACACATCTTCAACTTGAGCACCGCAGAAGTCCTTATTCAGGAAAACACTAGATATGAAAAGAAATTTCTGCAGGCTTGGAACTCGTTAGCCGGGTCACTAACGAAACACATCGAGCTGGACAATATCTATGAGGAAATGAGAACAAAGGAATTGAGAAAATATAAACGCCATCAAGCCCAAGTGCCGGCACACTCAAACAGGGCAACTTGGGCGAATTGGACCGCTGAGTAAAATGAGGCAATGGACAGTCAATCGGATCAGACGCCAAAAAGGAAGTGACCTACTTCGTCAAAGGATCTGACATAATTACAGTTTGACAGCAACAGGAGGCAGCCTGTCAGTCTTCAGATCGATGGCCTAAGAGGTGTATGAAGTATCCAATCGAGTCCCGGGTCAAAATTCAAGTGCAACATAAACGATCAATAGTATTTCAGATCAAATATCACAACAACAGAAAATGATCACTTAGAATTTAGATTGGAAGGTTATCTCACTGCGGTATATAATTGCAGGTATCTACCACACTTCACCAAATCCACGCTCAAACAAATAGGCTGGAACACTTACGTACTGATGAAATCACCTCGTTGGGTGACGAAACATTTGCAACCTAAATGCCAACCACAGCGTACATCCCAATATTCAAAAAGTGCAATTACGCATCAAAGTAGGCGAGTTTTTTTACTGGTAAACTGCATCTTCTCAGGTGGCGGATTAATCAACTTTGACATGATTCCTCGTAAAGCTTGCTTCAGTTCACTTCAGCAATTTTACATTCGGAGTCAGCAGGAACAGTTATGAGTAGTTCTGAAACACTATTTAGTCAATAGAGATCCACGTCTCCCGTAGCTGTGCTGGTCGTTGGAAGCAGGTCTGTTTACAGATAGTTGGCATAGAAACTGAAATTTATTCCAGCGCTACTTTAGATTACTTCACTTATGTAACCAGGGTAGTTTGACTATCACTACCCTGTGACGAAATATCCGTACGGCCAAATCACTACAGCATCAAGTGAATATTTTATATTTGCGAAAGGATGCTCTCTGGACGAAGTATAAATCATAGAACGGCGGGGTTTGAATTCAGGTGGTTATTCTAGGATTACATTTCGATCGCCAGCGGAATGTGGTCACGTGCAACTGACAATGGGTCGATTAATTTGTGTCTATGTCTAATTTGTGTTGGGAGTTCATCGTTTATGGTGCTGAGATGCGTGGTTCCAAAAAGCAATTCTGGTGAGTTACTAACAAATGGGACAGATGGTCCCTGCTGTCATTGGGTCGTTCCAAAATATCCAACATACGCACTAATCGCTTTTCTTTCAGTGTAAGGCGGCCGAGCCATGCTTTCATAGTGTCAATAAATACAGTGATATCCAAGTGTTTAGTCTGCCTCAGAATATTTATGACGGAACCCTAGGAAACAGTTGACAGCATCTGTACAGTTGACTGCATAGACATATGTTCGTAAGTTTATCCGGGCCATGTTGACCAACCTCGGCTGAATTATTAAGTCCAAGAGCACGTAGAAGGTTATCGCCGGGATGTTTTAGAGCAAGCTTAGCCGTCTCATGAAACTCAGTATGTTACTCACTTCAGGTTCTCCGCAAGACCATGCTTTGTCGTACCTAGTGATCCAGAGAGAAAACGGCTGGTCATAAGCATATTCAACGGGGAATGCGAAAGATTGACACCGTTATGAGCTTAACTGGGAATTTTGGGAATAAAGCACACTTCTTATTCCAGACTGGAGAGACTGTTTACCAGAGCAGGTAACCAATCAAGTGGTCAGAGTGTGTGAACATTAAAAGGACCGACGTTGACCAACTATCTTTGGTTGATTAAATGGTAATCAGAAACAGAAGAAGTGGAAGGCATTAAAACTGTATAAACTGTCTTGTCTGCGTAACAGTAAATTTGCGTAGTTTACTGTCGTTCATTTTGCGAAGGGCTGGTGGCTTGGAGCCCCGCTGGCAGCTTCTGGCTGGACTACCTGACATGCAAAGAAACAGGAAATTAGGTCTTCTTGATCAAGACAATGTCCCAGACTCTGATCACCTGACAGTGAGATGCTAGTCCAACCCGTGGACATAGTGAATAAACTACTGGTGTACACATGCGCTATGTGAACTGACAGCCCCACGAAGTTTTTGAAGATATTTCCGAAACTTATATCTTGGCTGGTTTTTCTCTACTGGTCAGTCTGACATAGATGTCCTTCAAAGGACCACGATTATATTAAGTTTTGACATCCGGACCATTGCACCACGCATAAAAGAAAGCCACATTAAAGTCAAAGTAAGATTTGGAAATAGGAGAAGAAAAACAACATCACTGAGAACAGCACAAAAAAATGACGCTGAACATAAGAAGGAAACCGATCTGGAAAGTGTCTAGTGTATTATGCACTAACTTAGAAGTACGTAGAAGACTGTTTTCACTCAGCTTTTAATATAGATGTACGCCTTGCAGGCATCAACTACCCCTGACAATAATTGCTTCATCTGGTCTGAAGATCTTAGGATCCTGAGTTGAAAACGAATCTTTGTCAGTGAATATAGTTATGGAAGCAAATTGTGAAAATTTTCTGTTTTGGCTGGGTTCAAACTACATAAGAAACAGCATACTCAAGCTGTACAAATGTTCCAACAGTTGAGCTACAGAGCCACACTAAGAGCTCATAAGTGTCACTTTCGAACTCAGTTACGCACCCAATCTTTTGTATTGTGGAATCCACGAGCTGATCTAGTGGATTGGCAACCTAAAAGTAATTGTCAGGTATGCACACACTGGTCAACTTAACAGCTTACAAGTGTTGTCAGGTAAATTTATTTTGAATATTTCCATGGCTTGTAAGACGTTTTTCTGTTTTCTTTGAACACATAGTAGAAGTTAATACTCAACACACTGACCTTTTCAGTTTGAATCAACCAGTGAGAGTCTGTTTCTGCCCGGCAAGACATAAAGGTGTAGGTGCGTAAGTGAGAACTGTGGAACTGTAGACTTAAATAACTTCCGGTTTACTTCATTAGTTAAGTTGGCGGACCCAAGCTTGTTTAAATCCCCTCTCTTCCAACAGTGCACAAATCACCGACGTTCTAATAGATGTCAGCTTCCACTTGTGACGTGGAATCTGTCTGCTTTAATCTCAAATAGCTCACCATTATCTGAGCTTAGTCTACAAAAAAACTGTCGAATTCGGTTTTAAGTATGTTCCAAATGACTGCGGAGTTTCAAGACCCTGATGATAACATATAATATCTGTTGGAGACAGCAGAGTGATAAACCGAAATCTAATCTCATGAAAATGATGAGTAATCTTCTTGTTCGTATAAAATGGCTGCTAGATAATTTGCCTAATCAAAGTATCATTGACACTGTCCCAACTGATGTCCTCCTTTCTCACGTAGACGAGTGGAAAACAGTTTTGACCAAATGCAAATATAATCCGATACATTAATGGGGAACAAAATTTAACTGTACTGGCAAGACAAATCCTCATCCTACTAGGAGTTATTCTAATTGGTTCATCGTCAACCACGAGTGTCCTCTGTGGGATCACGTTGAATGTGACCATTGGACAAACAGAACATCAAAGATGCAAAACCTATAAGCTAGCCTAACTATCAGGTGATTAAACTGAGGTCCAGAATGCTGGCAAACTGAATCGTTTGATGTCGAACAGCTCAGTCAGTCATCCTGGCAAGCATACAGGGAGTCACTTTAACATACAAAGAGAAGGGAAGCCTCGCTCTTAACTAATGCCAGATTTCTGGCTGTTCACTGCTGCAAGATTGTTCCCAACACTGTTAATGAGTTATCTAGTTCCACCTCGACAGTATGACATACAAACTGAAAGTAACGATCATCCTCACCGTCCGGAATGCTGAAAAAGAAGGACGACGTTTAGACACTTGTAAGTGTTGTGCTGATTTCGCCTTGACGGTGAAACCAGATTTACACAACTTGCAGTAGACACAGAGGCGTGGCGAAACACGTACACCTGTAGACGTTTAGAATATTACAAAGTTTCAAGTTGAACATCGTCCACAATTAATCGCACCTGTCGCATTCCCATAGACTTACCAGTCGACCCCTTTCGAAAAGAAGCACTAGACTCGAGTTTCGCTCTCATTAGAGCTCGTCGGTAGTGCATATCCTTACCACTGCCGGGACTAAAACTCCGGCCACACTTTTCATGAAGCAACCCTGTTTATCACTGCGCCACTGACCTCATATTAGGTACGACCGAATCATCATATGTGAATGCTCAACCATTTTCGTTTGTGAGTACTGCAAAGTTATCCAGTGTATACAAACGAACCGCAGGTTTTATACATACCGTAATGACACATCATTGCATGACTTTCACCACACACGGCTCGACACAAGCTAGGGTTGGGATATATGTACTTGCCAGCCATAACTGCCTCAGTTCGAGCTGTACAAAACATGTCCGCAGTGAAAGACAATTGAGTATGAAGTTACCCAAAAAAGAACATCGATGTGACTGAGAAAAAGTCACTCATGACAAATCGAAACCAGTATAGGAATCATTATTTGCGGCATCGTTTGATGGTCTCAGTTTGCCACTGTAATGGGTGGGTTCAGCACATCCTCGTTGAAGACACAGGTGGCTACGAGTTTGTTTCAGTTAACTATATGTTTGGATACATACAACACGTAAGATTCACAGGAAATTTCATGTTCATTTTTAACACGAATCTGCTTTTGTGCATTTCACAATGTTATAAATGTAACGACGGAGCACTTCTTGACGCACGTGGTGTATTCTAGTGTAGCCTACGTGCAGCATACCAGAGTGTGCCCGGAGAGGTGTGGAAAAAACGTACTACCTGAATTGTGTTTAACTTACTTCTGCCCCACATACAGATAAGGTATAGGTATGTTTGTGTACTCAGTGCATCAATTATATGAATAACACCTCAGAAAGTTTATTCACCTCTAGCCTTCGATTTGATAAGAAGCCGTGCAACTTCTACAGAAAACACGTGGTGTTAAGTAGCAACCAGACCAACCCCTACGAAAACTATCTAGCAAACGCTCACTTCTACAACAATTTACATCAAGTTCTTCATTATGCCTTAATGAGGTGACAGTGAGGTCGAATTGCTATTGTAGTGCGGACAGGAACTCAGATTTTGTGTCTAAACGAACGAGAACGTAATAGACGGTTATAAGTTCAAGCCAGTCAGCGAAGGGGTACAGTTTCTGCGTTTAACTTGTTTATATCAGACTGGTGAGGCAGATGAGTACAGTTAGTTTGAGTGAACATCAAATTTAAACATCCGAAGTGATTCAGTCAAAGTCGTGGATAATGGTAACAAACCTACCAATCAGAACCAGCATGTTTCCGGTGAATACTAATCTTTTTCTACAAAAAGGAAATTATTTTTCCATTAAACTATGAGTTTCACGTCGCTCAGGTTTTCGATGTTTTGATATTTTGAGAGGTTGGTTACGTACTTAGAAGGGCGGAAACTATGATAGATCACTGCACTGAAAACAGTTATTTCAGTCGCCTTCAGCGTGCGTGCACCCTTGAATTGGTTGACATCCACTAAGAACGTTTAACGCTGTATTTCTGAAACGATATAGATTGTTGAATTAGTTGTAGTCGTTCGGTTTACCTGTAGAAGGCTGATCTTAAATTTGGTCTTTATTCTGTCTTTCGCTGTGTGTAGTAAATGATTATGATAAATTTCGTGTCATGCAAAACATTTGTCCGTTTTCATACAGTTCCTAATTATCGCGAAGTATTTGACAAAATTATTTCGCTTGGTAGTGTTTAACAGGTACTCACCTTGATCTATACTGGGCTGTTTCAGTGACCTCATTTCCTGGTCATTTTGTCTGCAGAATAATTTGGGTGTCTGATCCATTCCCAGTCAAGATGAAAGATAGTACGTTTATTGTGATTTTTATTAGTAATAACGACTAAACTCCACTTATTTCAATAGCCTTTTCTGACGTATCTGGCCAAACTACCTGTATCACAGATGTAAGGAAGATGTCAAGTTGAACATCACCCCATATTTTGCTGCAGCCTTCGCGTTTAAATAACCCTTCTGGTGGACTCACTTTGATAGTGAGCAAAATACTCGGGTTTTGCTCTTATTAGAGCTGATCAGTAGTGCATATCTCCGTTCGGACCGGAATTTGCACTCTGGCCCTTGTGTTTGTGAGACCAGCATGTCAATCGCAACGCTAGTAACCTGACAATAGGCCCGACCGAATAGGTGAATCAAAGGGTCCAGATTCAACTTTGTGTGAATACTGTTTAACTTTCCCGATCATTTCGAAAAAAGACTAAACAGAATCGCTCTGTTTCGTCCCATCGACGATTCCTTTGTTAGGTCTTTTCAGTTTCGTTGAAGTTACTCTCTTCATTAAACCAGCTGAGCACGGTTTAACCGACAAATGGGGATTCGAGCGATTTCATCATTTCAAACTGTACACCAACCACATGTGAATGCAGCATTTGCATTCTGCTAAACCTTTCGGCTAGTTTGCTTCGAAAAGGAGCTCTAAACTGATCAATAAATATGTTGCTTTTTGTCAGATAAAATCTGACTTAGTTTTTACTTACTGGTAGCAAGCCAGTGTTTGTGAAAAGAATGTTTCCATACTGTAGTATTATATCTATCCTTAAATATAACCAGATGTTGATGTTTTCCAAGCTTTGGTTAAATTTTACAAAAAAAGGATTTGGTTTTCTGATGCTCTGAAAGCATCTGAGTAAAAAGTGGGCAACTAGAGACAGAAAATTTCGCCGCGGTCATGAGGGAAAGTTTGTTGAGAAAGAGGGATATATCTGTTGTATCACTGGGGAACAGTGTACTCAGACGTGCTTTCCGTGCAATGAGATTGTAGTTGGAAATGAAAATAAAAAGTTTGTTAGAAACTACTATTATTTGTTTGAGACGAAAAGCACATCATTAGAAAAATATGGTTTAAATTTATTCATTTTCGTCCGTTTTGGTAAGTTCAAATGACTTCAAAAATGATACAAATTTTTATTTTTCGGAGTTTGAAAGTATTTCTCCTTCTACTTTCCACTTGTGATTGGCCCAACTTCTGATTTTTTCTGAAGAATAAAATTTCCGCTCTATGGGTCACGTTACGATTTAAACCTTCCAGCCAACGTAGTAGTGTCCTCGACATTGATGAATTCTCACCTGATGCATAAATTCAACTTCTTCACTTCAACTTAATGGTTAGGCTTGTATACTGTACTATTCGTGAGACATATGCTTAATGGGATTTTGTAACTTTAATCTACAATCAGGTCAGGCAAGCCAACGATTAGCAGTCATACGCAAAACAGATAAACTCATAGAAATTTACCTTGCATCACTGATCGTCCAAGCTTGTCTTGTTAGTGAAATGCAGACCTATTGGTTTACAACAAAATAATTCGTATGCCAATTGAATAGCACTCATGACTGGTCACAGGCGTCGTAGTCCCATGAGTATTTCAGTGAGTCTCAACGAAAAGAAGAAGCACTAGACTCGAGTTTCGTTCCCATTAGAGATCGTCAGTAATGCAAATCCTTGCCATTGCCAGGACTAGAACTCCCGTCATGCTATTCATGAGGCAACCATTTTTACCACTGTGCCAGTGACCTCACATTAGGCATGCCTGAATTATCATATCGGAAAGGACTGAGCGGAAAATCTGTGGAAATGTGACAGCCCTGACCAACTATGAGTGGTGATCAATCCGTGTAGAACCAAAAACCCTACTACATATCAAGATAAGTTTTACTAGTACAACACTACTTTATTTGGCCTAACAATGTAGGAGGAAATAAAATGTATGCCCAACTAAAGAAAGCACCTATTTCCAAACGGTGAACCGTGATCATTGACATAACATGTAATACGGTCGAAGGCTTTGCCGGCGTTCTCAAAAACGTACCATAGCTATGATGTGATATACTGTGTTGTGTTCTATTCGGGTGCAATCAACAGTAAGCCTTACAGGTTGTAACAGTAGAGAGAACACATGACTCTGTGGAAATACAAACCGTATTGTCGCATTTACAAACGGTAGCGTCATCCTTGTATGCGTGGGGGAATCAGTCGTCATCGTTAAAGGCGCGACCAATCAGAAAGCAGTTTGAACCTTAGCACGAATGTGGGTCACACAGACGACCTTGACGCGCATACAACCGCACCTAGCAGCAGTCAAGGCAACGATATATCAAAACAATATCCCATAACGTTATTTTATTTATTGCCCTCCAGAGCTGGGCTAGACCCCCACTGTCAAGCAAGTCAGAATTTTGAGCCATTGGTTACAGGTGGTGTATCCAATGGAAACTCTTTATCTTTTTGCGTCGGATTCCTATCATTTGGATTAGAAGTTGCCGGTCAGTTTCCTCGAGAAAACTTCATATTTTGTCAATTCAAAAGTTATGCGGTTTAAACAGAATCTCAGGGCGGATCGCCATGCCAGCCATCATACGCAACATAAACTAGAGGGATGGATGCGAAGTTATTGACCAGTCGGACCAGTACCCCCCTCCCCCAATTTTATCTTCTCCGTCTTCTTCTATCTCCGTTTATCATTTCTTCAAGTCAAAACAGCTGCACTAGCTCAGTGTTTGCGCGCTTCGACAAACTGGTTGGTTAGCTGCTCTGATGAGCACTTTTTCCAACATGTAACCAGACGTGTTCTGTGTCTCCGAAACACTCAGTTGGGATTTTAACGTTATCATTTTTTTCACACTCTTCTTCGGGTCGTATTTTAGACTGGAAGTGTTTTTCTGAGTATCTCTAGTGACGACGAAATCGAATCTATCAGTCAGTCTTGCTTTGGAATCGCTACTTGCCCACACCCACAGGTCACCTGATGTGTGGGTATATCAGACTAGTATTACATTGGCATCAAAATAACACGTGGAAGGTAACTGGTATGTTTTGTTGAGGCTTTTTCTCAAATTACTTTCATATCCTGCGTTCTGAAATGGTTGCTAGTATCTTCATTAGCGGTTCCGTCCCCGTCTGAACCCATCAGATGAAAAAAACTGCATTGCGATCTAATGTGATCCAACTGGGCAAGGGTCTAGTGTCCATATCCATTAAACCACCCGTCTTATGGGACACCGATGATGGGGAGTGTGCAAAACGGGTCCCAAGGAATTGAGTGCACTTCAATGCCCGGGAATACCTGGTTCAAGCCTCTTTCTGACTCTTCCTTCTAGTGAACTTTTCTTGCATATTTGTATCAGCGTGAACGATGGAAGCCGATTACTTCATTTAATGGTCCAAGCCCACTACCAGTGGAATATCTACATAATCCATCACTACACCTACGGTAGTCCGGTTGGTGTTTTGACAATTTTTAGTTTGTACAGTTTTATGCCTTCACTAGCACGAATGCGCAGGAAAACACGCTTCTAATTCAGGCACCTGGAACTCATCTCAGTGGTATACATCATACTCACGTGCATCCGTAAGGAAAGTGGCATTTATGGTCTCCGGTCTTATGGAAGAGTATTACGATGGTAAAAAGTCCTGAAAGATAAACTGTTACATTAACGTAGCAGCCGACCATCTTGGCAAACAAGATTTAAAATCTTCCTACAAAAAACACTAGTGTGATTTCTGAAGCGACTAGTAATTTGGACGTAACGAATTGCCCAGAATGTAATACAAGAGTTTGGGGCTCTCTCACAGCATGTATACAAAGCATGCATCGTATACTGTTATCAACAAAGAGGTAGTTACGTACTCGTTGGTTGAGGATGGGTGGTACAACAAGCCCACGAGATGAACTTATTCGGCAATTTCGGGTAAGGTGCCGCGACAAGTCTGGGGTCGGTTGTAGAATGCCGTCACCCAAGTGAAACGTTTGTTTTAAATATTTTGTTATATTACTATTATTTACTATAAGCCCTTCTTTCTCTCATAGCAAAAAAAATTATGACCTAGAATATATATTTTCGAGCGAAAGACTTCTTGTCGTTGTCAGGTGTCTCTCACTCCAATAAGGAAAGGTTAACATAGCGAGCACAAACACCTGAACACCTTGAATTAGTTCAGTAAATTGTGCATTAGGGTACAGACAGTCTCAGATGCAATTGCTGAAGATTGTCTCACGTTTACCTAGAGAGAATATGACGCTTGCAAGTAGCCATATATCTTGTGGAGGAAGGGCAACTCATTCAGAATCAGCAATGTCAAATTTCTGATAGGAACTTTTGTTCATCTGCAGAATTAGAGAATTGTGAGGGTGGAATAAAGTACTAGCTTGAAGGAAACATTTGTTCGACCTTTCGGCCAATCTGTAGCCAGCTCGCAATCGTTCATCGTGAAAACCTACGCAGAACAGAAAGCCACTTTTCTCACTAACGCGCATTGAAAAAGTGATTCACAGTAATCTAGGTTTCTCGAGTCCCCGAAGGTAAAGCCGATACTTTCTGTCCCGATGGATCCATCATACTGAACAAACTTCCAACCTGCCCAATATCGTATCGAAACCTGACTGAGTTATTCTATTCGAAACTCCAACGAGCTTTATCGTCGAATTTATGCAGCCACCTTAGTGAGCGGGGAAATGTGCACCTTAGTCTGGTCTTACTAAACTCAGTTTGAAGCAACAGCGAGATGTGCGGTTTCGTAAAGTAAGCTGTTCCTCTAAGTATACTTCTATGTGTCTAGGCTAAGTTGTCGTGAGGAATGGCGGTGGGTGCACATCTATCTATTCCCAGTCGCTCCTGGAACTGTGTATTTACCAATCCATTACGTAAGGTCAGCTTCATCTCCTTCTGCCAAACTAATGATGATGCTCCCCGAAACATTCCGTATGATAAATCAATTTACACGCGGAATTTACATCCGTACTTCTGGGATGCTAGTATCTCTGCCTATTGGTTTCCGAGGTATCGAGCAGGCTGGACAGCGGTAACATCGGTACAGCTCAGTGATTGTCCTAACTAGCCCATTTCTCACATATCCTGCGACTATGAAGCACTTTTAGCGTCGTAGATAATGTTTCAATCAATCTTTCATTGACCTGTTGAGGTGTTACTGATTACGTGAAGGTGTGAGTATGGACTGGGTTTTTGTTAATGGTTGACTTGTTAGACCCTGGTATCTAACAGTACGAAGGCTCGTGGGGATCGGAGTGAATCAAAACTTCAGTTAGGCACTCTATCGTACTGCCCCTCCATGGTATGAGTGGCAACCCTATCAGCATGAACCTTTGGTACGAAAAGCGGTTTCTCTAAAAGAAAGGCCTTGCGTCAAGTTCAATAGATAACTAAGTTACCGGTGGCAGTTTGTAAAACATTCATTTTAAGAGATTGCTTCACGCACATTAGAATGTGAATATTTAGTTCGTAAAATCATATCAGCAAAAGTTTAGGTCCATCTTTATTTATCAGCAATGTCGTCATCACATCGACAGCATTGATGTTGACAACGGACAAACAAACCTTATCAGAAAGCGTTAGGCTTAGTCTGGTTAACAAACGTTATAGAAAACAAATTACACGTACTGTGTCGACTGTGCGGTGAAGCAACTGCAGCTGACAGGGCAAATGACATCCAGGCCATCAACAAACTCTGAGAAGCGCATCAATCCGACCTCAATAAAGTGAACATTTGTAAATCGCTCCTAAAGGTTTTGGATAATCCACTGGGTAACGCTTAATCAACAATTCAACATACTTCGATTCAGATGGTCAGGTTGATAGGAATGCTCACCGAAACCAAATAAATGCCAAAAAAATGTAATGAAAGTGAATGGAAGTTTTGCGGTACTATTGACAAAAATGACAGTTCAAATGATTTATCAGACTGAAAGTGAATTTACTAGATAATCAAATTATCCAGCAAAAAAGACGTTCAAAATAGAGCAACCACTAACCACCTCAGAAAACGGGCACTCGTCAATAAGAAAGCTAGATCCATATGTTGGTGACAACGTGTTAAACACTGTCAAGCAAGAAAGGTTTAACTAATAGGCAACGCAAGTTATAAACTTGAATGAAGCAGTGATGGACTTTCTGCATGCAGCCGTGGTACAAAGTGCATCACAAACACGCTGGTTTTCAAGGTTTTCACACTGGTTAATGCGCTCAGTGGGATTAGTAGTTAATATACAAATGCCGTGGGAGATATCGATTTGGCTGATTTGGTTTAGGAGATCTAGTGAGTTACTAACCATCACTTCGAACCCATATGTGTGCTGTATGTAACCTGTTCAATCTTGTTTGCTAAACGATTCTTCCCATGGCTAAACTCGGTCTATTCTAAACCCTAGATTCACGACTGTCCGGCGTATGGAGCAAATCATGAGACTGAAACAACCTCACAACCGGCTTGCTGAAACCAAGCCGAGCATTCGATATCGTACCAAAGATAGAACGGCAAACGTACCGAACAGACTTGATTAAATCGAACAAACCTGAACTGGTAGCATAATTTTGTTGTCGTAATTTTCCCAACATTTGTGCTAAACTGATTTGCTCTCAAGTGTTATTTCAACGAATTCAGTCTATCACTTTCTAAAAACAGTTATTTATACGTTTTAAAAAATTATCCTTTTCAACCTCTTGGTTTACCCGTTAGAGAGCTCACCACGGTTTCTGTGACCAGTTCGGGCCTAGTCGAGACCCAGACATCTTATAACTAAGCTTCCAAATTGGCGCATCTGCCATACTATCTCCCGTAACTACACGTTTTCAGTGGATACAACGACTGCGTACATTGGCTGCTAAATGTGCAATGTTGTACCCATTTTCCCTTTTCTGTCACGTGCACAACATGAAATTAGAAAGATTATTGTTTGGGGCTAATTAGAGCGCTAAGTACAGCATAATTCAGTAGGTCAAACAGGTGCGGAAGTTAGCATGTAACTGAAACAATGAGTAGCGTCATTCTCGCACCATTCATGGTTGTGTGAACCAACTACGTAACCACCAAGAGTTCGACTGAGAAGGCTAAAAGTGGTTGCATACATGGTGTTCATTGTCGGTTGTGTTTCAGTGCGGATATGATCGCACCGTCTTAGCAAGTTCACTGTTTCAATAAAGCACTTTAACGCAATATAACAGTACATAAACGAAGAACGGTTACCTCTGAATCCGCTAGCAAACGGCCTTGGCTTGTTTTGAGTGTACCTTGAGGAAGTGACTAATCGGATGAAAGACTGAGCCTAGTTGATCTAATGGCATTACATTAATAAACGCCCGGCGATCACGAGTGTGTAGATTTCTACAACAGCTGGAGTTAGATATTAAGTATTCATCTCAAATGCATTCACATCACCATCTTGTGACAAGATAAATGGTGTAGTACGAAGCAGCATGAGCCAGCAGAGTAGCCTATAACTAGGAAAGCAAATGTGACATGAAATTGAACAGAGTAGCTAGCTGAACTGCAGAAGAGCTCCTTGTAAGTAGTACGACGAGTCTGCTCATCTTTTGATTCACTAGCGTTAGTGATCTCAAAATGCAGTCGTACGTGTGCACCTACATGCCCGGTTATACATCTTTGCATTATTGGTGTGCAAAAAAGACTGGTAAATATTATAGTCAAGCAATAACCAAGGGCTGTGAGACAGTGTATCCCCGTTCTCTGAGATCCGTTATACAGTGAGGTTGATCAATCAGAACACATGCCAGGTAACCCTGTTTCTGTTGAACATTTCGTATCAATCCGATTTTGTGAATTCTTTTTAATACATTGTTTGTGTATAACCTCTGATGTCGTAGCTTATTTCCTGTCAGAATACAGAATATCGCTGGTTATGTAGTAACATTCCAAGTCGTGCAAAAGGTATCAGTCGAAAGAACAACGGTAGTTTCTGATTTATTTCTTTTAATGTTGCTGTCAAATTTTGTTTTGTACTTTGTTCATTTTAGAGACAATGAATTTCGGACATCTACTAACGAACGTAAATATTCGTCTGCGATATAGTTTGATTAACGATTTAACCAGTGTGGTTCAGTATGATAGTTCACTAGCGTTACATTAGGAAGTGGAGTTGAGTATGCCGATGAGAACTGCAAAAGTTCTAATTTTTATTTTTTGCATGAAGTCTCATCCAAGTACCATGTACTTGGGTTTTATGCGAAATACTGTTGGCACAATGATTAGTCTAATAAAATTGGTGATATTCAAGAATACACCAATTTAAACGCAAGCACTTGTTCATCTATGATGCTTGTCTTGCTCGTCACCCAGTAAAATTTTACTCATTTCGGAAATCAATCCACTTCACAACGTCCTGCATAGTTTTGTGTACGCAAAACGAATGGTAATTTAGTTTCCACTGCGTTCGAACCATGGCAATAACCTTCATTGTATCCATTTAAATAACATACTACTCAAACATGTAGCCAGTAGCCCACTGAGCTAGTACGCAAAACAACAGAGAAAGGTCTGGGTCTGTTCTAGCCGTCGCAATCACTCTAGTAGCGTAGCGAAGACAACAATAAACTATTCTAAGTTACTCCAGTGTTACGTTTCCCTGGTTAAATTTCAAGTTAAGATAAGTCAGTGGGAATCTCGGTTAATAATCCTCATTGTGGATCATGCATTATGCATTATGGAGTCCAGACGATTATGCTGTTCGGCTACGTAAGGATGAGTTTTAACCTCTTCATCACCGGGTAATCAGTGACCTGCAATGTTCAAGAGATACCGCTGAGAAGGAAAACTGTGAGACAGTCAACAGAATTAAAAGTTTGTTCAAGTGTTTTTCAAACAGAGATGACTGATCAGAAATAATTACCACTTTTGCATCTTTACGTGGAGTAATAACAATGGGTATGGATATTTTTCCAAGTTTACTATTGGGTGACGAAGCCGGATTAATCGGGCAACCTATTTAGCTATTCAACCTACAAGATAAAATAATTAATACACAGATACTTCAGATCTTAGCGGGAGTTGGTTTATCTGCGAAATTAAAAAAACAAGCGAATCAGAAGACGAAAAAAATTCTGTTTTTATTTTTGTATGAGTTGTGAATATACATTGTGATCAGTCACCTTCCGCACCCTGTTTGTCCTAAATGTCTGAGTGGCCTAGTGTTATATTGCGGACAGTTGCTACTAGTGTAATTCGGATTGGAAGATATTCCACGAAGACATCGAGCAAACGCTTAACGATGAACCAACGATCCCAAGTACCAAGACAAGATTAGATCACAATGCCTTGGCACTATTGAACAATTTAGCAAAGCGGATAGGTGGAATAACTCAGCAGTTTCGATCGATAGACCTTTTTATGGGAATGAATTAATATTGGCGCTGAAGAGGTTGGAGATGACTTATGGACATATCGCATCACAATCATGCTCAACAGAGTCCTTCCGGGCAGCCAAAACGTTGAAAACAACGATGGTGCGTGGACCTTCAAACAGGTTGACGCAAACGAAATGCAATATTACAAGCAATTGTATAGTTGTAGAATTAATCAACCTGATGCAATAGAACCAAATCATTTAAGTCAATGTCCAGGTGACTGTCAAATACATAGGAGGAGAAATATACACAGGTGTACAGTTGGGAAGGGTGATGTTAGACTGGAACATGAAAAATTTATACACCAGTTGGATGTCACAACGGTATTGGGCATGTCATCATCCACAGGCTAATTTGTATGGTTGTTGGTTTCTGGTAGCGAATCAGTATGACGGAAGGCTAAATTAGCTTACAAAATTGGATGGATTAACTGTTCATGACGTTAGCTGTACTCACATACAAACTGGGTTACCACATGTGTAAACGAGTCCTGCAGTGATCATGAGAGACATGGTATGGCAACCAAAGTCGTTTTGTGTCATTCGACATCCTAAGAAATACAGTGCATTCCTAATCCATTGTTTAAATCAGTTATTAACAGGCTAGGTGAGCATATAATATTCCTTATGAAATGGTTCTTGCACCTCCTGTAATGTGGTGAGTATGTCGGGCCAAACTGAAAGCTTGGACAAAGTTGTTCACGTGTGTAAAATCGGATGGATACAGCTATGGCTAGAATTCGTCATTTCACCATCTTCATCCAAGTCACCTATACTCTGTAGACTGAACAGTGTGCACGTTGACAAAATTATTGTAATCGACTAACTTATTGCTGACTGACTCCGTAATTCCATTAGTCAATCGAGACATTTGGTATTAACAAATATCTGAATGTGTGGGTGACGTAACTGATCTCCCAGGAACTAGTGAAGTTGAACGGTATGCCATACAAGCATAAGATTAAAATTAACTTTCACTTAGGTCACTCTACGTTACAGATTCGTTGCAAACAATACGTTATTTTAATTTATTCAATAAGATCTATGATAGCAAGGCTGATGGGAAAATTGTTGTGTCACTCTTAAAAGGCTGCTCGAAGATTGACGAAACAGTTTGAAACTAAGAAATAGTCACCTCTACTGAATTTTTAATTTTAAGCAAAATCCGTTATTTTTTAAAGATTTTTACTGGTTCATGCTGTTCCAGTGCTGAACATTTTTACTCGGTCCCTTAGTTTGTAAGTTTGCTTTTCACCTGGATACTATTCCCAGACGATTCTCAATCGAGTTCAAATCAAGGTGCTGAGTTGACCAGGAACATGCACCGTTTACTAGCCAACGTCTTAACCTCTGAACTGTGCACGCCATACCTGTTTAATAAAACGATACTAGTTTATTATGCTATTGACTAATAAGCGGAGGCGTTGAGGCACAAAATTAATCGCATGAAAGAAAAATTCCAACGGTTGTAACGTTTTCACTCCAAAAAAACGTTCATAGCAGACGAAGAGCTATCTGGACAATTCCTACATGTAAAATCTCTAACCGTCCAGATCATCCAAATGGAATTTTCTGAAACCACAGAATATCACTTTACGCCATTAATCTGCCAGTGTGACACAATTTAAGAGGCAACCTTATCTTTGTATCTTATCGCCGTTCGAACTCTGCGATTCTGCGAGGAGTCTTCTCTGAAAACTCCAGTGCCACATTTTGCTTGTTAGTATGCATGTTACAGATTCATACGGATATCTCATTTAATATACTTTTCACTCGAAGTGTAAAACTGTTCTTTTTGTCTGCTTGATTCGTTTTTATATTTCTTTCCACGAACTACCGTGCAGTTATCCATCGCGGTCAAAGTTCGTTTGATGCCTCTAATGCTAAGATATATAGCATGCTGAAACCTTGACTTATTTGAAACATGCCATTCGCACACTACTAACCACTCAAAAAGGCAAGAATAAAAATATTTCACGGATTTTTAAGAAAATTCGGCTGGTTTTTGGTCACTATTTTGACCGATGATGACCATCATTCAGCATTTACATTGTCATACCTCACTCCAGAACTGAATAATCATCGTTGTATACGTTAAGCTTATAAATATGGAGTTAACATTTTCAAACCGTTTTTACGTTTCCTGATTTACAGGTTTTGGGATGTGAGAAGACACGCACCAGGCCAATCAACTATTCCTATGAATAACTGAAAGCATATGAATCAATAATATTCACTTGTCGTACAGTCTTAACACAAACTTCTGTCTTAAGGTTCAGACCAGTTCTTCACACGGTACATAATCAATCATACATGGTTATTGCAACATTTACCTAATCGTACGTGACAGCATGATGTCTGACTAGCTAAAACTCTGAACAGTAATCGTAGTTGGCACAAACACATGTTGTTAGTTTAAATATGCTTCTTTTCATACCATAGGTAAAGTGCAATAGTTAACACAATACAGGACTGACCATCACAAAACAGGACGTATACCAGGTTTCTGTGCACAAAGCCCAGGCGTAGTTGTCGCCTCTGCAGACAAGTATTTAGATGACGACACGAATCACGTACTACAGGATGCAATGGAGGTTATAAGCGTAGCTTCAGGTACCAACATGTCCAAACCTCACTCTAACGATTAGTTCCAGCATTTTGAATTGTATGGTAATCACATATCTTTTTTGTTTTCTAACCAACATTGACTACATTCATATATCGATGTAAGTGAAACACGACAGGTAAACAGTAATAAAATTTTTGTGAGATTAGTTGAATGCATACGAGCAGAACCTGGATTTCTGAAAATATACAGTCGGGGTCGGTCGAATGTGTCCACTATGAGGTATTCTTGTCTGCTTCAGAGTGATTCAATTTTTTTTAAAGTGGTATATATCATGCTAAGGTTACTGTCTTCTAATCAGTCAGTATTTTAACAATACGCAGTACTTTCAACAGATTTGTAGTGAAGGTTTTTCATAGACGTTCTGTGTTTGTATTGATGTTGGATGTTCTCGCCAAATACCATATAGATCTAAAGTGTTTGATGAACATGGGTCCGAGTGTCAAACTGTTTTAGCATTTTCAACATTCTTGACAGCTGCTTTTACTCGTTCTCCTCCACCTTCTTATCCTCTACAACGTCATCATTATTTTGGTGAGACAAAACCGCTTCAGCTTATGCGCATGTTACGTCGTCGTTTCCTCACAAAAGTTTAAACCATTTAGAATGGAGTGTAATCAGTGTTGCATATTTCCAAACATGCTATCTGAAAGACTGCGATTATCTTTTCATCGCGACTGGAGTTGTTCATATCTCGCTATTAATCACCATATGAAACTGATTGATGCACTATTCCACACTGATTGGGTTGCTCAGTGATAATCAGTTGAGAAAGGCGAACCCAAGATCTTCTCATCCGATGTATGACATCCCTGAATTCAGCGTAAAAGGCACACTTCAGAATTGCACTTTACCAATAATCTGTGGCATTTGCCGTCAGTAAAATTTTCCCATTTCATTATGCTGTTACGCGTACCTGGTTATCAATCAATTATGGACATGATGGTCCGGATTTTGGTGAGGATCATACGAGCGAATCGATATAGACCAAATTACTAAACACAACGTAATTGGTATATGCTAAACAGCTTTGTCATCCAGACCAAATCAAAAGCACCACACTGGTATGTAAATTTGGTGGTGGTTGTAAAGTGCACGTGATGGCAAGTGAAAATAAACTGTCCACTCGGAGTAGGGGATGTGAATGAATTCAAACAGAAAGAAAACTCAAGGCTCATCATAGTTATCAGCTTGGTATGGATATCCGCTTTTGGGAAGAGCAATGTACACCCGTTATAAAAATTCTAACTTGAGTCACACAACAAGATGAACAGTAATTTATAATTGTAGCGGTAGTGTATGGGAAAAATACGCAAAGTGATTGAGGATTTTCCTGAATTTCATAAATATTTCATTGAACTGAAAGAACCGGTGACTGTTCTAGTCCATATGGCTTTGGTTAAAACATAACTCCGTTATACAAACACCGGTGAGGTTAACATTCCGGAGTTAACTTCTCAGCTTCAAACATCCAATAAATCAACATTAGGAATGTGAACGGCATTCAGAAAATGTATCGAAGCAAACAAATTGTTGTAAAGAACTTCCCGCAGAAGTACAGTGTAGACATGGTCATGACGATTCTTTTGAAAACACTGGGGGTTTGTGAATGACCATGCGGAATTATCTACTGAACGTCTTAGAAAGGTTTTTATGCATATTTATTGGTGCACGAAATCCTCCTCTTAGATTTTTTAAAATCACAACATAGAGAAACATACATCACCAGTTGGCGAGCGATTTAAGCAGGTGAAGTTAAACATAACAACTGGTGTTTACAAAAGATGCTTGATGTTAGTACCAAGCGTTATTTTGCTTCACGTGATAGTGATGTGAACAGCAAAAACGTAGCGGAGTGTCACGGTAAAACCTAAACACAGCTAAGGGTATTTGGGATTATGACGGAAAGAAGTACAATTTAGGACAAAGTAATAATCCTGGAATTTCCACATTTGTATCAAAAAGACAACGTGTTATATATATATATCTATATACATAAACGTTGGAGATCTCAACGTCAAATCACTTCATAACAGTAAATTAGAACTGGCTCCTGTCTGTCTACTTTGTTAATGTAAACGTAATTTCATTAGCCCAAGAGATCGCAAATGGAAAACTCTAAATACAATTGGCTCGTGAGTGACCAAAGGCAAGAACTAACTGCTGTGATGTGAACAAAATTTGACCGCTTACAAAACAGCCTTGTTAGTGGGAACGTTTTAGCTTATCCCAGAAAAAATATTTTTAACAATGTCTGTTGTTTACCCTTGGTGTCACTCAGAGAGACAACTGATTTTATGCTTGATCACATCCATACGGATGATAAGCAGTTTGGAATGCCGGATGAGCAACTCAAAGACGTTTTGTTAGTTCGTATGCAGGATATCCAGTCTCAACCTGGCGGGAAAATCTGTTGCCAGAAGGATGTGATCGTAATAAGCTCACCGCTAGGACCATTGCTGTCTGACCTTTTCATGAGGATGATTGAAAAACAAAGTTAACATGACTGATAGAACATTGCGTACTATACAAACGGTATGGATGTAGTATTTTCTGGGTCACTGATAGCAAAATGATACCGATACCCTATTACCACTGACTAGCTCAGATCACAGAAGACTGAAATTCAATATGGAAGACTGGCTTTCCTTGATGTTGCACTACTGAAGCGTTTAGGTCGCTCGATTAACCGAGACATCCATAGGAAGCAGACGTGCAGTGGTCAGTATACCCATTTTCACAGTTTTGTTCCAATGAAGCAGAAACGGAACTTAGTACGTTGTCTAGCATACCAAATTGACAAAATCCGTACTGATGACATACTAGATAAAGATTTCAAGCTCTTGTGTGAAACATTCCGTTCTAATGTGTATCCGGACAAGTTCCTGATGTGGACTATGCAACGAAGAAAACTGCAAGACCTCGAGTTGTCTGTCGAACGAAAAGCCATCTGTATGAACTTGCCTCACAAGAGACAAGTAGTAGGTGTGTCGGTGGTTGGAGTGCTTGACACGGCCCTAATGTGGACGTTCCATGCTGCCCAACTAAGACTTACGTTTACTTCTAGGCCAGTTGCACGCCTTCAGCTCAAGGACTCAGTGTCCAGTAGTGCTACCTCGTTCTGTATCTACTTAATCTGTTGTTCCTATGGAGCAAGTTATATTAGACGCACAACAAGGCGCTTGTCAAAAAGAGTACTCGAGCATCATCTGGCTTGGGTGACAACCAGACAATAAAAAGGTTGTCCAGCGTAACTTAGACTCACCTAGTCGAAACGAGTCACAGAGTCAATGTGGACGTTGCATTCAAACAGATCTACCGCACCACACGTGTTCACACCAGAGATGTAACATGTCGCATCCTGGCCGTTGCGGAGACTATCAGAATCCGAATGCGAAACCTTAATTTGTGCAAGCAGATGTCTTGTTCCAGCAATGCAGATACCATGGTCTGCCATCCTTGGAATAATTGGCCCGGCAGGCAGTTGATTTGAAGTGCCGCACCAGCCATCCTGAACGGGCACTTAACACCTTTCTAACAGAACAGTCTGGACTGTGTAACTATTCGTCAGTCAGTTCTAAAAGCGGAACTGGTGATGAAATTCTTCACCACATTTTAAAAGTGATCCCGTCTATCCCGATCTACAGGGATGTTTAGTCACTTTTCCAACGAGTTTTCTGATACGACACAATTTCTTGTTCACCATGAGTAACCTTTTATTGGAAAAGTGTGTATTCCTTCTCCCCGTGACCGTATAAATGTTTTGTCTTCGTTCGTCATTCGTGTCACGCGACCGTGTATACTGTGACAGTCAACGATTTTCGCCTGACCGATTAGTTTGAATGTACTTTTCACTTTCGTCTTCGTCTTAAACCCTGGCTTTAAACCGTAATGATACTTGGCTATTTGAGTGGTTCGTCATTCATATTAAGCTGAATGTCTCTTATTCACTCGTACTTCATGCCGTGCTCCAAACTTGTGTTGTAACAGCCATCTTAGTCCGGAATGAACATTAGCCAGGTTTGACTGTGCAATAATTTACGGTGTTTTAAGTCACTTTTGTTAGATTCGGATTTACAACTGAATCTGTGAACGCGGCAATACTTACTAAAAGTTCTGATAAACGAAACAGACCCAACTTCCACTAAGACGTCAAAACGACAGTTGAGAAATAAGATTTTAAACGGTACAAATCAAAGTGGACACAGTGCTAATAGTAACAGTAAGTTTCTCTCACTTTAGTTGTCGGAGAAAACGAATGAATAATGGCGAAGATTACTTAGCTGTGGAAGGTACTACAAAATGACTGACAATGATAACGAAAAATAGCTTACTATGACAAATGAATCGAGAACGTTGTAGATACTGAGACAGATGGCAATTGCTGAATCAAGGAAAGTTCAAGGAACGTATGACTACAACTATAAACAGAATGGAAATAAAAGATGAATTTCAGACAAATCTGAAGTCTGGAACGGTTGCTTTAACAAAGATGCAAATGTGCAGATTAGCGTGAACTGAACCACCATCAAATATTCCCAATGTCCTCTAGCGATTCATCAGCATTCGGAACATTCTAAGCAACCATAACGCTTAGTTCAACGTTGTTAACAACTCGTTTGGTGGAGTCGCTGAATTAAGCAGTGTGACCGATTACAACCGATTTTATTCATAGCCAGAAAATACACTCTAGGTGTATTACAAGTATAAATAATGATTTTACTTAAAAAACACATTATATCCACTCTTTGCTTTGTCAGTCACAATTGTGCTGAAACGGCTCTAAAAACAAAATATAAAACTCGAATATCAATTCGTTAACTCATTGGTGTGTACTCATTTGGTCTCGCCGTTCATCCTAATCGTATAAATTGGTCCTCGTTTGGAAACTGCCAGATGCAGACTACTCCATTTAGACACAAGTATTCTCAAGCTCAGACCGTCCGCACTGTGTTCCGATGAACTCGATATTCCATCCTCTCTTCGGAAGTAAACATTCTGGCTTCGTTGAGCCGATGAACTGCTGGCTGTTTTTTCGAATGCAATCGCAACATTTTTAGGTTTCGTCTGGCTCCTCATTTATTAACGATTAAATCTCCAGTGGTAACACTGCACTGTGAGCATATTCAAATGTCATGATCAGCTGGAACTCGATGGGTTCTACTGTACATCAACTGAATTGAGGAGTTCTTCATGCTTGTCTGAACAGATGTACGGTCGGTCAATAACATCAAAGGTAGGACAGGCTCCAATTCACCTCCACTGCCTGATAAACACTCCTTGATTGTTCAGCTGTTACATTCAGTAAGCCCATTTGTCTGTGGGCGACATGGTGTCGTTCGGATCTGTTTGATTTCCAGTTGTTAAATGCATGTTCGGAATACCTCACGGACAGAACATAGTTCCTGATCCGTCAAGATAGCTTTTGTTATACCGTGGTTCACCACGACGTGGTTCATCATCATGTCTCTCACTGCAAATACTTTCTGGCCTGGAACGTCAGTGGCTGTAGTTCAACGAGTAAAATGTTGTATCGTGACCAGAACGTATTGGTTACAGTGAGCACTGAATGGAAGTATATCCATAAGATCCACTGACCGATGTTCATCAACTTCGGAGACGGGTATTGGCTGTAAGTTTTGCTGGGCTCTCCCGTCATCATTTTCCAGTAAATGACATCGTTAATGGGTAAGTACGTCACACTGCTTCTTATCCTCGACCAGTATGCTATTTGCTGCGATAGTTCTCGCGTCTCGATGTATCCGGTATGTTTCACTTCATGGCAGTTTGCTACCAGTTTCATCCTCAGTAGGTTTTGTTCATATTGTTGTTCGTATTTACCGATGCCACTGGCACAAATCTCAACTAGCGCGTTGACTTCGCGTGCCCATCAAGCTCCATTCGCCGGGTAGCATGAGCAATGTGTACATGGTCGTAAACAGTCAGAAAACTTTCCATATATAGGAGGACAAAACTGTTGTACTTAATCTGGGATTCACATTAGCTCTTGAGTGATGCCGAAGTCGTCAGACTTTTTGCAGAGGAAACACTGCAACTTTAGAGCAAATTCTAATTAACGAATTGGTAGTCACGACTTTTCGACAAGTAGGATTACATGAACGGCTAAATATGCTGAGCAGTAAGAAGGTATTAAAGCCTTTGCTCATGCTAATTTAGTCTGGCTTGATGAGGGGTCAGTAATATAGCGGTCAGCACTTCAAGAAAATGGGTGCCGAAGCATAAATTCCTCTCCTAACAAGGTAGTACTTCACTAAATAGCTCTTGCGTGAGGGGAATATGAGAAAAACAGTGAATAAATGGACTGTTTCTATAAGTGCCGAACTGTTGTGATTTTTTTTTACACCAACGTATACGATTGGTAATTGTGAGTATTTCCAACTCAGCGCAAAAATATCTCACTGTACAACAGATTATCCAAGAGACAACAGTTTCAACAAAACAATTTTGTAATGAACAACTTTACTGAAGCTATTTTCCAAAGTAACCTTAACGAAATTATCTGAGAGTGTTAGACTGAGGAACCTCAGTAGGATGCATGTTAAAGTTCTCCTGCAGCTGATTATCAGGTTTAGCTGAGCCCACAATGTCACTACACGCTCTAGGCCATCTCCGATTTGTTCATCATAGTTACCTTTACTTCGCAAATGTTTGGTCTATAGAACGTTTCTACACAATCACCTGATATAAACGGGCTCAATTTATCAAATTAACAGTTTGAGTAGTCCTCAAGAATTTATCGAACGCAGAAGAATACCTTGACGATTAGTTGGTTTACAGATGATGATCATAAAGATTTTATTACAACCACAAATGCTTTGGCACGATTGAAAGTGATTTGACACAGGTTTACCTCGACACTTTCAGGAGTGGATAGTAGGTCTAGGTTTAGATGAATCTTCGGATTATCTTAGTGAATGATGGAGGGTTGGATTGCCCAAACAACTTTGGTCTAATTGCATAGTTCTGTACAGTGTAATTGAATTCCGACAACTTCTATTGATGACTTCGCTGAATTCGTTACATGGCGATAGGTAGATTGGATGGAAGAGCAGTTCCGATGAAACTCGTTGTACTGAATCAGTGACATACATCGAACGTTTACTAGAAGTGGATCTCCCTCAGTTATGAATATTGGTGACGTTCAATATACTCTGACATGTATACAGTTGTTGTACGCATATAGCCTATTTCACAACAGAGTGTAAGAGTACACACAAGAGGGTGCTATCCGGTAAAGTAGGTTGTAGCTAACTTGCGTACTTAAGATTAGTTTGGAAGTGTGTGAAATGCGCAATTATATACTACCATAATTTTTAAAAACTGTATTATTCAAGGTAGACTTCAAAACACAGCCAACGCTTTGCCATTATAATCTTATACCATGCAGAATAAGTTGCTTTATGTTGACAAGACATTGACTTTCGGTATTTTGGAATACGTGTGTAAATCAATATATTTGTCAAATTACGACTATTCTAGGTGTCAGTCTAAAATATCCAAGTTACTTCCATTCTCTATTCAGAAGTTACTTTACTAGACCTATACGTCAAACCACAAATTGTTCCTTCATGTCGAAATGGAAAAAAAACAACAGAAAAACTGGGCATGTTGACTGTTTAAAGGAACAGTTCAGCTCAGATCATTTTATCTCCATATGTGGATTCGCTATTTCCACTGTTTTTTGTCTACATGTTTCATTTCATTTAATTTTATTGTCAAACCAGCGAAATGATATCTTTCACGAAAACTTAGAAGTTCAACACTCGTACATTTGATCCAATCCCAACTGTATCTCTGATACAACACATACTACTGGTTTTAATGGACAAACTTTGCACACTCAGATTCACGTCTTCCGATAAAAGTCGTCTATTCTCCCCACTGTTTCCTTTCCAACACAGGTATATGTTCGATTCATCTGGCAAGTTTTGTTCCAACTAGGGGGTAATATGGCAGTGTGAGGCTTACATCTCAGTGTTAATTCTGCCTTGCTATTGCGATGTGCGGATTTATTCAATTGACCTACTGCTTGTTTCCTTACCGCCGCTTTCCAAAATCCATGGATGTTTTTATCTTAAGCACTTTAGATTCAAGGTTATCAAAGCTGTCTTTATGGACTGCTGTTCTATTTCTATCGATCACGCAACTATTTCCAAATCTACCTTTGCAAGTATCTGGGCATTATGTTTTCTTACGACCACATCTGATTACTCGCCTTGACGATCGCTTTTCGTAGGGGTACGTTTTTACCCCTCGAAACTGGGAGCCTTATCAGTGCACTCGTTTTTTGTTTTATGAGTATATGTATTCTATCCCACCCTCCGTAGTGTTCTTAAGCTTTTTGGGAACTCACAATATGACGACACTCAAGCGTCTTCCGGCTGCATGCATTCAGTCTTCAGATTGTCTCAGTCAACTTACAGTTATTCATGCGTTAAAAATGTAAACTATTGTTCACACAGACAACATCGTATAACACTTTTGTCTTTCCAGCAAAATGGCACTGTTATTAGTTGACCGAGATTCATTTTTGCGGAAGTTATCGGAGACAGTGTATTGCTGAACTAACTTGTAACGTTTGTCCGAACACTTCTGTTATTGTGTTTATTCATTTGAATTCAACCGAGGCCATAAATTGTTCCGCTTACAGATGTAATTTAATTTCTTAAACAGTGCAAACGTACTGATGGATTTATCGTTAAAGTAAAACAAAATACAAGCAGACTAGACAGATCCATTCGGGTTCGCACGATTCCACCAAAAAAATTGAATTGTTGAATAAATTTCACGTTTCAAACTAAGTATCACGTAACAAAGCAAAACTTCTCTAAGCAAGCAAAGTATTATTTCAGCTAGGCAAGAGAGCTGACTACGGGTTAAGTTAACTTGACTGTCTTGATCATACTGTTCAACGAAACTATTTCTAGGTCCCATTAAGTAATTTCCCACTCAGCTAGAAAGAGAACCCATGAAATTTTTATAACGTACTCAAATTATTTTTGAATTCCAAATTCATTGCATCCAAATCGACGATTACACTGTTCATTGGTAATCTGTCCGGTGGACGATCATTGGCTTAGAGCTGTTTACATAGGAAGGAGACCCAAACCCATCTATCACAAAACGTTTGTTCGAAACCAGTGAGAAACCTAGTGTATATAAGTTTCCCAGATTGTTAATGAGGAACATTATGTAGCACATCTTACCGTTTGCTGAATGCCGTATCGGTCACACGTATGTATTCGTCCGTATTCACAAACGGATCTTATTGACAGTGTGGTTATCCTGGTAAGTAGGTGAATATCTAAACCGGACACATAGTCGCGACAAGTTGAACTAGATACGCAATGTTTACTTCCGTGTTTGTGTCTTTGAATTTTGTCTGTCCCACAGTTTGTCAAAGTCTCTTACGACCAACTTATTTGTGCTTGTGTATTCGGAATGTGTTAAGTCTTGTGCTGGTTAACATCACACGACTTACTGTGTGACTTCACTGTCAAAATCCAGATGATAGTTTGATCCTATTTACTGTCCGGTTTACGAATCCTAAAACACTTTTATTCAGCTCAATTTAGTTTTCCGTCGACTTATAACTAACGCCTGTCATAATGCACACTAGTTTAACAGATGTGAACCACTTACCAACCAGTGTAGACAGACTGTGAACGTGTTCATCGGGTGTTAAGACGAAATTCATGTTTACGGACGCTTAACCCCGAGGTCTCACTTACCGACAAGTGGGGTAAAGTTGCATGGAAATCAGATAGACACGGCCAGATGGAGGATATGAAAGGCATGATGACGCACCTTATTTGAACAAAGAAGAAGTATTAGTCCACAATGCACATTTTACGAATAATGGTTATTGTTATTTTTTTTTCGGGAAAATGCTGCTTCATATATAGTTTAGTAAGGTTAAGAAATCGACCAGAAATTCCATGGCGAAAGTGAACTTTCACTTAACCACTGTTGATCGACCGTAGTATCCTGTCGCTAAAGCGATTCACACTTGGTCATAAATTTGGATATTACATTCTTGTCTGATCAGAAAAAACTAAGAACGTTTTTATGATATTGTAGTAGTCCGTTCATTTTACAAACTTGTTACAAACAGCAACCGATCGAGCGCTGATTTCTGATTAGCACAGGCAATTTTCCATGAATATGTC